>QJNU01000133.1:0-141981 GCA_004154915.1 Monosporascus ibericus | reverse complement strand
GTTTAAATTTCGTCTTTAATTCTTTATTGTTCGTCTAGGCCGTTCGTAAAAGCTAATCGGAAATTTCGATTTTTGATTATTTTTAAAAATACTTTTATAATTATTAAATACATTTATTTCTTTCCGTTTTATGATCGTATTATCTGAAACAGTATATAAGATCTTCGTTAAAGATAATTCTTTTTCGGGCCAGCTTATTACTGCCGTAATAACGTCGATGGTATTCTAGGAGGCGTATATTTTTAAATATTTATACTATCGCTAATTCTTAGAGTTTTTTCTAGTTTAATTATGAAAATCGAACTTTTGGTTATATATTAGTATAAATCGTTTTTCGATATATTATTATGTTTCCATATGTTTAGCGGAATAAGTCCGCTTATAGTAGATAGTATCAAGTTTCTCGTATCGGTTTGGTTATCCTGGTAATAAAGCTTTATCCCAGCTCTGGTATATCTTAATTCATGTATTTAGTTTTAATTATTCGTATTACTATCGCCGTTTTTATTGTAATCGGGAGAGTAATTTGTTTTTAACCGGTTTCTTTTATCTATTGTATTTTTTAGCCATTAAGCTTTTATAGGTTTTATAATAGGGATTCGTTTTTTTCTAGATAGTTGCCTGGGATAATGTTATGACCTAGCGGTCTTAGCTGCAACACAAACGGTCGGATCTCTAAAAATCGGTTCCGACCTAAGGTAAGAAGTTACGTGACCGATTTAAAGCTCTCAAAGTAGTAAGCACTTTGAGCCCCTTAAGATATTATAAAAAGCTGAAAGAGTTTAAACACTTTAAGAGTTTAAGCTATTTACGCATTTCGAGCTAAGATAAGCATATATATATTCGTTATTTTTTATAGTTTAAACAGATTATTATCTTAATATAACTTAGTTACTTAGATTACTTTTAATAATTTGTTATTACTAAATGTAATTATTATATACCTGATTACTGAGGTTTTTACGATATTACTGCTAATATAAACTATACAATTAAATTCAATAGTTGGTTAAACCTTTTCGCAGTTATATATTATAAGCTTTTGTTTAGTAATATTATTAAATTTTAAATAATACCTTTAATATTATATTAATTAATAAATAACCTGCTTTTAAAGAAACCTTTTAAGTTTTCGAAGATAATACCATAAGCTCTAATAACGGAGAGATTTAACTTAATCTTTTTCGAAAAAAGCTTTACGTCGAGTAGATTAGTTAATTAATGCGGTTATATAACTTATTAATGATAAGTCTAAATTTACCCGTATATTTCAGGAAATCCGTAATTAATTAAAGACTTAGAAATTTAAATTATTTAGAGAAGTAAGCTTAAAGCAGCCCGATTAATCGGATTACTTAGTTTAACTAGCATAGCCGGTTTAAATAATTTACGGTAAAAAGGCCGAAAAGGTTTTAACGCTTATTAAATTCGATTTTTTTAACGGAATTTTTATTAAGTTATAACAGTTTTTTAGAAGGTGTTGTCCGTATTTTAAATACTTTTTAATTAAATTTATAATAATTACTTTTCGAATTCAGTTAACGTCTCGGATCAGCAAGCGAGCCAGACCAGCGAGCGAGCCGGTTTTTACCACCTTGCAACAACAAATCTAAATAACTCAACTACAACACATCGAATTAATTCAAATTAACCGTATTCTTTTTCGCAGACCGCATTTACAGCTTTGCAACAAGTGCACGCATATATCAAGGCTTATTGCGGACGTCATATTAACATTCCTTTTTCCTAACCGTTTTACGACCGCTACTTTCAGCAACTATTAACAACATTCTTGTATTACCACCTTTCCTGCCGGCCAAAAAAACTTATTTTTCCCGTATAGTAAGTCTTTTTTCTTATTCCAAAGGTCTGTCCTAATCCTTTAATTGCGCAGAATCGAATTATTGCTCCTACGAAGTTCTGCAATACCGCGACATACCCTACGATACGCCCGGAACGTACCCCACAACAAGCCCTACAGCCTTGCCCCACAGCCTTGCAACGCGTCCTGCAACAAAGTCCTATAACCTTCCGATACAACGTATATTGCGAATATCTTTCACGTATTAAAGCCGGACAAAAAACGCTCGGGTATATAAGTTAGGAAGTCGGTTAATAATTGTTTTCTTGTCGGTCGGCTTTAATACTTTCGAAATGGGGGTATTATTAGGGTGGACGCGTAAGAAAGTAATCGGTCGCATATAGGCTAGGAGGAAGGAATGTTAATATGACGTCCGCAATAAGCCTTGATATATGCGTGCACTTGTTGCAAAGCTGTAAATGCGGTCTGCGAAAAAGAATACGGTTGATTTGAATCAATTGGATGTGTTGTGGTTGAGTTATTTAGATTTGTTGTTGCAAGGTGGTAAAAACCGGCTCCCTCGCTGGTCTGGCTCGCTCGCTGACCCGAGACGTTAGTTATAATATAATTAACTAGAAATACGATTATTTTATTTAAACTTATCCTTTATAAATAGGTTATTAGTTCTGTAAATAAAGTTCCGTAATAATTATAGTAATTTATAACGATTATGAAAGATTCGAGGAAATATTAAAAAAAGTATTCGGAATAGTAAACGAAGAGATTATAGTCGAACATAAAATTAAGAACTTAAAGTAAAAAGCATTAACTTATAAATACGGCAACTTTTTCGTGCAGTTGGCCTTAAAAATTCATTAGAGATAAAAACTATTAATGGCTATATTTTTTAACGGCCTGAAAAAAAAATCTAAAACGATTTATTCAAAAACGAACGATTCGAGAAATTGATAGATTATATCGCGATAGTAATCAAAATCGACGACTGATAGTATGCCTAGAAACTTCGACATTTTAAGAACCGATAGAACAATAAGCTAAGGTATCCTTTAGTACGAGCATATTACGGAAAACGAATATATTTCATAAAACTGGACTTACATTTATGAAGATAAAAGTAATATAATAATAAAGCTGACGCCACATTGAGTATTATAACTGTAATAAGATAAAATATAAGGCTTATTAATATAAAAAGCATAAAAGATAATAGTAAGGTACTTAAATATCGGGTTTTTAAGGACTCCTTTTTGAAAACAAATTCATGAAGGAAATAATAATAGATTAATTAATAAAACTAAAATTAAAAACGATTATAATTTCTTTGAAATAATATAATAGAGATTATAGGAAGTAAAGAAGTTATTTTAAGTAGTTATCTAGAAATAATGAGCCCTCATTATAGGATTTATAATAATTTAATAGTTAAAGGAATAGGACAGATAAAAGGAGTTTATTAATAATAAATTATTTTCTCGATTATAATAAAAATGGCCATAATGGTACGAATACTTAGAATTAAACGTATAGATTAAGGAATATTGAGGCTAGGATAAAGCCTTATTATTATAATAGCTAAACCCATACGGGAAATCATATGCTATATATTACAAAACTACTTATTACCTTAAATATATAAAAAGGCAAATATGTCGAAAAACGATTAATACGAATAGATGATTAAGGACTTAATTTTTATAATTAAACCGGAAAAGGTTTTACGGATTAACGATAATATAAATACCTAAGGATATATACTTTTTAAGACATTATCGACGTTATTATGGTACCAATAAATTGGTCCGAAAAAAAAGCTTTCTTAATAAGGATTTTACATACCATTTCGATTAGTACGATTATAAAATAAAAGAAGAATGGATTTATTAAATAGTTATAAAGGTATCTTTCAAAGTAATTAATAACTTAAACTTTCGATTAACCTTTGCGGACGATCTGGATAAACGATAAGAAATTAAAAATAAGGTTTAAAAAAGGGATAAAGAAATAAGATAATATGACGCCTAGTTCTAGGTACGATAAAAGGGATAAAAGATTTTAAACGTAGGTTTTTTTTATTCGAAGTTACCTTACGTCAATAGGAAGGATAGTTAAAATATTTACAAACTTTTAACTAATAAAATTAAGAACATATTAAAGCGTTAAAAGATGATTTAAAAGACGAACGTTACTTAGAGGAAAGCTGCAGGATGGTAAAACTCGAAAAAGCCAGCAGGAGCTTCCTAAAAATAGTTTAAACGCGATAATAAAAGCTAAGGATAATTTTATTACTTTATAAATAAAAATTAGAATATATTAGTTTATCGTATTTGTAGATTGCCAAGTAATAAAAGGAAATTATATTATATCGAATATAATTAATTAACTTCGATCGTATTTAAAGCTCTTTAATAAATGCACGCATTATATAAGGCTTGCCGCGGACCTTATATTACTATTTCTTCCTATTAACCTTCATACGACCGATTACTGTTTAACGCCTCCAAGTTAATATTAACCTCATTTGTACGAATCAAAGCCGACCGACTAATAAAACAATTATTAACCGAACCCTTTACTTAAAATACGCAATTATTACTTGTCCAGCTTTAGTACGTTATGTAATACGATACGAAACGTATCGGGGAAGGTATATTACATGACGTATTATAAGGCGCGTTATTAGCGCGTCGGGGTTATAAGGCTCGTTAGAAAACGCGTTATAAGACGTATTATGTATCGTAATTTCGTAATAAAAACAATCCTATGCGATTAAAAGAGTAAATATACGTTTAAGATAAATAAACCCGTGTTATAAAAGAAAAGAAAAATATTTCACTCGATAAAAAGGCAATATTGAGATTTCTTTTTTAATAACTACTAAAACTAATAACAGTAAAGCGCTTAAATGAAAGGAATAGTAATACGGCATTCGCGGCAAGGCTTAATATAATGCATGCACTTATTAAAAAGATTTAGATCTGGTTAGCGAAAGGGAATACGGTTGATTTGAATTAATTAAATACGTTATGGTTAGGTTATTTGGATTAACTATTACGAAGTGCTAAAAACTATCCGGTTCGATGGTGCCTTCGGTTCGGTAGTAAGGTACGTTATATTATTTTAATAATAGTTAATTAATATATACGCAAATTAAATGAATAACAGTGTTAATTATTAAATATAAAATATATTAATTATGTTGTTATATTAGGCCAGTTATAGGTATTATCGTACGCGTATAACGTTAAAGAGCTTAGTTATGAAACATATATGTGCCGATTAAAAGGTGAGCTTTCCGTATATGGGGTCCGTTACGCACTCCCCAGCTAGCTGACAATTATCGCTTTTTACGGATATTGTCAGATATAGGGGACATCAGTTGTTTTGTTGTATTCGGCTGGTTGCAGGTGCTGTCGCCCGCGTACAACTTTAGGTAGCTTAGCTACGGAACATATATGTGCCGATCAGAAGATAACCTTTCCGCATATGGGGTGGGCTACGCACCCCCCAGCTAGCTGACAGATACGCTGTAGCTTTTTTGCTTTTTGTACAGCGAAAGCCCGTTGATATACTTAAAGGGCGATAGTATGAATTATAACGAAAATTAATGTATATAGGTAACCTGTTACCGTTTTTACCTTTTTTGAGATTAGCTAAACCTCGCTTAACGAAGTTAAAACTTTAGGCTTTCGCAAATACCTTTAAAGTAAATTTTAATTTACTTAATTACTTCAAGGTCCTTAGCTATTAATCGGAGGGGTTCGGGATTACCGTAACGGTTAGCCTAGGCGGTAATTAAGCTTCCATATCGTTATTAAACGAACATAAAAAGCTTTTAACTTTAAAAACGAATTTAAAATTATAATAATTTTATTAAGTAATATAGCAGCCGTAATTATTATAATATGAAAAAGTATTATGATAAGCTTAATTTGATAATTCTTTCGTAATAATAATATACCCGTTATAATAAAGATAATTACGCGTTATTTAACAGGGTTAAAGAGCGTATTAAATGGGCCGTAAAAGATTTAACGCGCCATTAGTTGGTATAAAAAAGTAATATAGCTCTCGTACAAAAAACTAATGTGCAAATAGCCCATCTCTATAAGAAATAGAAATAAGAATGAAAATCAAAAAGGGGGGAAAGAAGCCTGCACCCCCGCCGGACCTTAGGCAGGTGCTCGCTATCGCCATAACTTACCTCATCGATATCAGGCCTTATTTTAGAGGTTGTGGCTGCGCCTGTGGCGCAGTTATGGCTAGTGCTCTTTAAAACCTGTAGCTCTAAGTACCGACCCATAAAAGACCCATATAAAACCCACAAAAAACACAAACCTCAAAAGTAGGGCCTGATAGCAAGTTGTGATTTTTTGGCTCCGTTCTAGGCACTCCCATACCAATCTTCAAAAACCTTTAATTCGAATTCTTTAAAGATAACTTTAATTTAACGTTACTTATTTTGTAACTACGAAAAGTTAATACAAAATTAAAATTTTTATCTTCCTATATACATTTGGTCCTAATCAAGTCGCGATTAATAAAACGCGGCCGAAAAAATGGCTAAAAACTCCGTTCTGAGTTACCTTATCGAGATCAGGCCCTATTTTTGAGGTTGTGGCTGCGCCTGCGGCGTAGCCGTGGCTAGAGCTTTCCATCAACAAGTATCTGCAGGGGTGCAATATATCACCTAAACCCCTTTAAGAAAAAGCTTTACAAAAACAACAAAACCTTAAAAATAGGGCCTGATAACAAGTTGTGATCTTTTAAGCTCGTTTTAAGCAATCCTATATAAATCTTCAAAAAATTTTAATTCGAACTTTTTAAATATAGCTTTAATCTCATGTTGCCTATTTTACAATTACGAAAAATCAATATAAATTTACAATCTTTATTTTTTTATATACTTTTGGTCCTGATAAGAATGCGATTAATAAAACGCGCTCGAAGAAATGGCTGAAAATCTCCTTCTAAGTTACCTCAGCTAGCTCAGGCCTCGCTGGCTCGTTTTCCAAAGTACTGTTGTATTACGCTAAAAATTAACCAATCAAATCCCAAATCCCCGTAATGAGCCAACGAGGCCTGAGTTCATGTTGTGCGAACAGGGGTCTCGTTCTATACATCCCCACCAAAATCGTCGAATCCCTTCCTAATTCCTTTTATTTATTCGAAAAAAATTAACCTTTTAAAATAAAAGAAATTATTATGTACTTAATTTAAGTCCGGTAAGTCTAATATTATTTATACCAGTCGAATATAAGCTTATATAAATATAATTTTTTTTTCGATTTTTTTAGATAGTAATTATAGCTAATATGGCTAGGTTTAAAACTAGGAAATGGGCGACCGTAACGCCCTTATGGCTGCGACGCAACAACCATCGGTCGCATCATCGTGTAACGGGTTTCCCATGCATATTCTATATGGGACAAGCCCGTATATCAAGTTTTTCGGCCGTACGGGTTATGGTTGTTACGTCGTAGCCCTGAGAAGGTTCCGGATTTGATTAACCGGAACGCCCTCCTAGCTGCGACGCAACAACCATAACCCGTACGGCCAAAAGAATAGCTGTACGGACTTCTCCCATACTGAATTACCCTTAGAAGGTCCATGGCAAAATATTGCAGGCGGTAGTTACGTTGTCGCAGCCATAAGGGCGTTCCGGTTGAAAGGTATATGCAGAATAAGAATTTTGATTTAGATCTTAAATATTTCCGCCAAAATAGCTCCGATTAGGAGGTTATATATACCGTTAAAAAGCCCTTTTAAAATTTTACATACTTATACTTTTTATAATTTTATAATTAATTTTAATTATTATTTAATTTGGAAGTTTTTAAAAAAGGGTTTTAAAATTTTGTATAAAAGCGTGCAAAATAAGGCCAAAAAATCACAACTTGATGTCAGGCCGTATTTTTGAGGTTTGTGTTTTCTGTGGGTACTTTTATGGGCCTTTTGCTGGCCGGTACTTCGAGCTACAGGTTTTTGGAAAGCCCTAGCCACAGGTGCGCCGCAGGCGCAGCCACAACCTCAAAAATAGGGCCTGACCTTGGTGAGGTAAGTTCTGAGCATGTTTTAACCTTTCATCCCCTTCCCGCTAGCACGATAACAACATAACCTTATGAACCAAAATAATGATATACAGGGCTTAAGATTATTTATAACAAGTTCCGAAACATATTTTCGTCCTGGTTAATCAAATGTAAGTAATGTATTAAAAGGTTTAAGGTGCATATCCTAAATCTTTCAGGATTTAATACTTTAAAACGACGCGTTTATGTTTATCCGATAGCTTTATTAATTTCTTACCGCTATAAACGTAATTAATTTATAGGTTAACGTTATATATATAGCCGATAACGATATAAAAACTTTACGCCGTTAATTTATTCGTTTTATATTAAATATCATATTTAGTAAGTAAGGCCGTATTTTACGAAAGGAACAGGTAGATATGGTACATAATCTGGTATTCGGAAAGCTTAATATTTTTTTCGTTATTAAGATAAGCTTTGGAAAGTCCCTAATTATTTAAGCCTTTTCTTTAATAACCGACCTAATTATTATCCAGGTCGCACCTTTGGTTAAGTTGGCCGAAAAATAACGAACCTTTATATTAGTAATACTATGTTTTGTTTTTTTCCTGATATCCGCGGAAACGAAAAAGTTCGATCTAAAGATATTCGAACGTATAGCTACCGGATAGCATAGTTATATTATTTTTGGTCCTAAATAATTATTAAACGATTAGTTCTAGATTGCTATGTTGAATCCTCTTTTCGAACGACGATATGGCATAGTTGCTATTAATAAAGCATATTTATTATCGGAATAAAAAGACTTCCGGCCTGAATATGTTAATATCCGCAACCTGCGTTTTATTTTTCCTGTTTACGTACATTAGTTTGCGTATAACGTACGACACAAGCTCGCGGCGCACACAAGCTCGCGGCGCGTTTTTATCAACATTTTTACCATTCAACTTTATTTGTTAATTACTTAACATTAATAATATGGAACGTCTTACGAAAGATACCAAAACGAACCTAGCCGTCCAGGCTAAAAAGCAAAACCCAAAACTTAATTATAAAAAGCTTAATTCTATATACGGTATTACCGAAACGACCTTAAAAGCCCGATATTCCGGTAAACGCGCCCAAACCGACATTATCCCCAATTTGCGAAAACTAACCACGACCGAAAAAAAATCCATTATCGAAAAGGTCCTTAACCTAAATATACGAACGTTTTTTATCCGGCTTTAGTACGTTAAAAATATGGCGAATTTGTTACTTACTTAACGCGCCGTGGAACGCGTTAAAATTAACTAGGCGTCGAACTTTATTCGACGGCAAAAAAAACTTAAAACGCGTTTAAATCAAAAAATCGATTATTAAAAAGTATTATGCAAAAATCCAAAAGTATTTTATAAATAATTCAAATTTATTTAAGTTATAATCCTAAAATACGGTATCGTAAAAAAGGATATTTATAACTTTAACAAAATGGGTTTTTTAATAAGGTTTTTTATAATATCTAATATAGTAATTATAAATGCTAAAAAATGTAAAAAACTTAAATAAGCGTAATAAGGTAACCGGAAATAGGTAATAATTATATAAGATATTAATTCGTAAGGTTAAGTTATACCTTTATTTATTATTTTAATTAAAAAAACCACCTTAATTCCTGGTATTAAAAATATTTATTATTATCTAAATAAAAGCTTAATATAAGTTATAATAATTAAATAACGAACGAATTAAATTTAAAATAAATTTAACATTTCGATAAGCATACGTAAATACGTACGAAAAGATTAAAACATCTTTTTATTTTCGACGGTTACGAAAATTACCATTCGATCGAATTTAAAAAATATTACGCGAATAACGGCATTATTACGCTTTATATATTTACTTATTTTTCCTATCGGCTTTAATCTTTTAACTTATCCTGCTTTTTTATTTTAAAGCGCGTTTATTCTTTATATATCGAAAATTTAATGCGACGCCATTATATTTATACTGCAAAAGAAGATTTCCTTTTCGGCTTTTACGATACGTTCAAAATTACCATAACGTCCGATAACATTAAATCCGGCTTTCAAAAAGCTGGATTTGTTTTATTCGATTTTAATAACGTCTTATCCGACTTAAAAATTCCTCCAGTTGTACCTATACCCACTATCTTCCCGTTTACTTTTGCTAATTTTATTTCCCCGCCTGCGAAAACCCTTAAAAATATCCGTAAAATAACAAAATAAGGACGTTACTTACAAAAAAAAATCAAAAATCATTAAAGCAGCTTATTAACAAAAATAATTAAATCGGCTGGTTTTATAACAAAAAGTTATATGCTACTTTTGCATAAAGCCGCACTTCTTCGGGAAGAAAACGTCCAATTACGCGAAACGAACCACGTCTTAAGCAAACGTCAAAGGACTAAAAACAAACGTCTCCAAAAAGGAGGAATACTTACTATATAAAAAGGATAAGCTCTTTTGGCCGAAAAGGAAAGGGGTGGTAAAAAAATGCAGCCAACAGCAGCTAAAGGTAATCGTTATAAAAGGGTTAAAACGAAGGAACGGAAATGTGGCGTCTACGGTAAACCTGGACATAATACGCGTATTTGTGAAAAGGTTATAGATACGTCTAACGAAGAAAAATCCGATTAATTTGAATTGATTTAATGTGTTATGGTTAATTAATTTGGGTTTGTTGTTGCGAAATTCCAAAAAACGCGCCGCGAGCTTGTGTGCGCCGCGAGCTTGTGTGGTACGTTATAATAACTGCTAGTAACGTTATAACGAAAAAAATCGCGAAATATGGGGGCTTTAATTAACCTGAAGGTCCAACTGGATATAGTTATAAGATAAAGGTCCGGCGTTTTAATATCAATCGCCCCGAAATTAACATTATTATCTTTCCTATATCTAAAGGCTAACGTTCGAATTAAACGTACTTAAATTTCCTGTTAATTAATGCACCCGAATTATTAAATAATATCCTTTAAATTTAACTTAATAACTTACGTACCATTACCAAGATCATTATTTATGTTAATAACAGGGCTAAAATTATAAATATCCGTAACTACTTAATCAGGATTATGATAAGCCGGAAGTATTCGTTAAAAGTTACAAAAAAAGTTATTAAGTTCTATAATTCCGAAATGCCTTACGGGAATCAAGCTTACGTATACGACAAATTAAAGCAGTTTAATAATTTTATCCGTATCGTAATATCCATTATCGCTTTGAAATTAAGTATGGATATTCCAGATATTAATCGGATAATATAATAGGAAATATCGAAAACGTTTTCGATAAAGGATTTGTAATAACGATTTAATCGAACGGTTCGTAATTATAAACGATTTAACAGAGTTAATTATGGATAAGTTATCCTATTTATACCTTACTAAACGTTCGACAAGTATGGAATTAAGCCGTTTACCGTAAAAAAGATTAAAATGGCGAAGAAAAACCAGGTCCAACAAGTTAAACAAATTATTGGCTATAAAAACACAGATATTCTAGCGGAAATTGACGTAGCCGCCTTTAATAATAAGAAGAACGATACGCAATTTATTACGAACGATCCTAATCAAGATAAGATAATTGTCGAATTTTAATCTTATTCTTTAGCTAATTAAAATAATCTTCGTATTATTCGTATACCTCCGAAATAAAGTAATCTCGATTTAAATAAAACGAAAATAAAGCTTTAATAATCTGCGTTATTTAACGGCAAATACGTACAGAAAGCAATCTTAATATATTTAAAAAAGAACGAAGCTATTATGTTAAAAAAAACCGTAATAACCTTATTCCGGTTAAACTATATTATAATTTATATCCGCCTAATTTTATCCGCATACCCAAAGTTTCCAATCCGAAAAGATTTATATAAAAATAATTAAAAGCCGGTTCGTTAAAAAGAGTCGCCTAAAAAATAATCGAATCCTAATATGAACGACTGATAAACGAATTATTCTTTACGCGATCGTTTCCGCTTAGCGGTAAAAAAGCAAAATAAATGTTTATTTTTATTAAACTTAAACGGTTTTTACTTAATACAGTTTCCGATTAAGTTAAACGCAGTTAAAACTTCATATTTAATCCCGAATATAACTAATTTAATTAAAGCGGTTCCCAGGTTCGATAAAAGGTAATATTAGGACGTTTTAAAAAAATCGCCTCTTTTTTACGTTTTATTTAACCTCCGAAAAAAACGTCCTTTTTATTTTATAAAAAATACGGGAAACTTTTCGTAAACGGCGGAATTCGCTTAACCTAAAATAACAGCGTTATATCCTTATGCCTCGAACCGATCTCTATAAGATACGTACTGTTATTACGTTATAAACTTAACAAACGTCGGAAAAAATCGCAAAGTTGCCGCAAGTTACGCGCGGTCCTAATTAAGGTACGTTTTATATAGCCGCTTAGTTCGAACTAATCGTTAAAGATTCGATTATAATCCCAGCTATTTAAATACCAACCCGGCATGCGGTTTGTACGCCTTCGCGATTCGGAATCGCAAGTCCGGCTATCGTAACGCCTGTACCCGTACGCGTAATTCGCAATATTTCAGATCGTTTTAATTAAAAACCGCCCTTATCTTTATTATTTATAACGTCGGCCTAAAGCCCACATTTCCTTAATGTTTCCGATTTACCGAAACCGTCTTTATTACCGTACTCATATTTATATAATTCGTTTATTTTTATATCGTTACCGGAATTGCCGATATTACTAAAAGGCGATAATACGTAACCGGACGTTATAGATAATATATCGGAAAATAAAGCCGACGTAACAGTTTTTATTAAAGTTATAAAGTTACGCGCTAAAAGCAAACGGTTTTTGTCCGATAATAGTAATAATCGCGATATTAAATAAAAGATTAAAAAACAAAACCCGGCCGGTCCTGATCGGGACGGATAGCGAATAATGCGTTCGGTTTCGAAGCGGGGTTGCGGTCGCTGATAGGTAGGGAATATTAAAGGTCGAGGCGGACGTTCTAATTTTTCGCGGCTTTTAACGGTATATTTTCAAGTTCGCTAAAATAAGGGATATTATAGGTATACTCCGCAAGCTTACCTACGTTCTTGCGGGATATAAGCGTTGCTTTAAAATTCGAAATTATGTCCTTTTTGTGCTAAGATAGCTTAGTTGCATAAAAAAGTAGCCAAATAAGGCGAATAATGTTATTAATACATTTTTTACTTATTATGTTCGTTTAATTAATTTTAAACTTATTAGATAATTTATAAATATTAATTCTTTTTGATCTGGATTAACCATATATTATTAAGGATGTGCAGTAAACTTTATAAATTAAGGAAATTAACGAACTTTAATATAACGCGTTATAAATTATAATTTATCGCAATTATTAACAAATCATACTTTTTAACTTACATCCCTTAATTCATAATATCGAGTTAGTATTTTTTAAATTTTACTTTCCGGTCCCTTTTTTTAAGTTTATTGTATTAATTTTTAAAATGTTCCTATCCTTTTTAACCTTTAGGGTACCTTAGTTCGGGTCGATTAGCTGGCGTAAGAGATCGATTATGCGGGTAAATAAATCCTGTGGATAATTTTTAGTTAATATTAAGAAGGTCATATTCTTGCTATAAGTATAGCTATTCCGACGTCCGCTTCTTTTTAGGTACCAGTTCGAAATGTTTAGGATTCCGGTTTTATAGTAAATCCGGAGCTTTTACGCTTTATGATTTTGTTTTCCCGTAATCGTAAGTGGTATCCTTTGGAACCGGCCTTTTGCCACCTTTCTCTAAGGCCTGTTACGTACGTTGAATTTTTTTGGCTAAGGATTTTGGTGGTTGCGGTATTCTTATGATAGTTGGTTTAAGGTTTTAATTAGTACTTCCGGATCCCCGTCATGCATTTCGTTGCGGTCTTAATGGGGATTTGGGTAGTAATAAGTTTGTTAAGATAGGTGATTTTACCGAAACCTTAAACAAATCGTTTATTAATAAGTACCTTGGTAAATACCTGAAGCTAGGGTCTACCGGTATCTCCGTCTGCTATTTTTAAAACTTTTCTTTTTAAGGTACAAAACCTATTAGGGTACGGGGTTTCGGCTGCTTAATATTAGGCTGTTTCTCTTTTGGCGTAACTGAAATGGCGGATGGATTTCGGAATTCTTTTATGTCGGAATCTTATATAGGTAAACGAAAAGTCGGACATAATAGATAACTATTAAAGCCTTCGGCGTTAACACCGAATATGCCACGATATCTATAAAGTTAATCTTTATATATGGTAATTTATTCGTTATAGGTCTGCCAATAAAAGCGGATTCCTTCTTCATTTAATATTATAAAAATAATATCCATATAATATATACCGTAAAAGGTTTTACAGTTTTGTAATTTTGGTCGGGATTATAGAATTACCATATTCCTAGTACCTTTTATATTATACAAGCTATTATTATTTATAAATTTCTAGAATTAATTAACGGTCCGAATTCTACGTTTTTTTAAATAAAATACGGTAATTAAATTTATAATATAAAGGATACCTATTTTACGATTTTAAAGAGTTGTTATTTAATAATTCGTAATTTTTAATTTGTTAACATTACGGGTATATTTTAATATAACGAAAAAAACGAATAATATTATATACTATCTTAAAGTTTCGTCTTCCGGTAATAGGAATTAGTTCGGGATATTATTGGTATATATAAATATGTTTCTTATTAATGTTTTATAAATTATATATATATAATCGAAACCTTTAAACATTTATTTAAGTACGATTCCGATATTATTATAGGTAAGATATGCATAAAGGATTATATAACGGTAAGCAAATTATGCTTTTATGCATATATTAATAAATCTTATTTTATTAAAGCCTTAAGGCATTATAATTTTATTAAATATTTATCTAAAGGTATAATAAGATAGCTTATTAACTGGCGTAAGGTTTGAAAAGATAGTATATGTAATTATAAAAAAGGTAAAGAAAATAACGCCGTAATTAATATAATTCGTATTAAACGTTAACCTGGTGGCATTTATATTATTATATATATTTCAGCCTTTTGTTAAGTTAATATATTAGGTTAAGACGTAATTATAATATTCCGTTTTATTAAGCGGCGGTAATTCCACTATGGTGGCTGCATAATGTTAAGTACCATAATAGAAATATTTATAAATAATAAATATAAGGATATAAGAAGTTTACTAATAATAGTTCTGGTTAATTAAAGTAATAAATAAAAGTTTAAGGTATAAAGTATAATAAACGGCTAAAGTTTATATACTAAATAATATTTAAAGGGGGATTATTAGTATTAAAAAAAAGTATAACGTTTTATAATATATAAACGAAGTTTATAAATAATTCAAAGGTTATAAAAAGATCCGAAGGTAATTTATATAATTAAGATTAATATGCACATAAAGTTTAATATTATATAATTATAAATATATAAATAATTAAGTTTATATTAATTGTTAAATATTAACTTAAAGGTTAACGTTATTTTTTTTATAACGAAATAATAACGTTTAAAAAAGGAATTAATAAACGTATATAAATTATACGAAATATTTCCTTTATTATAAACTATTTAAAGTAATTTATAAAAGTTTTTTACTTAAATGCATATCGAATATAATTACGATACTTACTTAATATATAACTAACATTACCTTTTTTAATATAATTTATCTTTATTCCGTATACTTTTTCATATTTTCCTATATTATAACAGGTAAAATTAACTTATTTATATTATTTAATACTTAAAATACTTATCATAAGATATACCTCCATACCTTTTATAATATCATAAGATATAAACGACCTTAATAATATATTAAAAACTCTTTTTTTAAAAGTCTTAATGATAATATGCTTTAAACATACCCGGCGAACTTTAAACTTTCTATTAAGCATATTAAATTCGCTAATAATACTACCAAAAACCACCCTTAAAAACGGATAATAAAATCTTAAACTAATAAATAACAAAAACTATTACCAAAATAGGCCGTAATATAGCATAACCTACGGTCTCGTCCTAATTAAAGCAATTTCGTATTAACTAAACAACATTCGATCGTCTTAAAATTCAAAACGTACTTTATAAAAAGTGCATATTATACGTAACCGATTCCAAATACCAGGTTTATACCATAAAATTATATTAATATAAGGAAAAACTGGAAAACAATAAATACTTTACGTTTTAGCGTTAAGTCGACCGCATATTAATTAAGTAAATCCTATAATTAATAATAATTTTTAAATTTAATAATATTACGAAAGGCTTATATTATAAATAAAGCTTCCTATCTTTACAAGGTTTAACGTTTACATAAACGTTAAATATTAATACTACCGCTCGGGATATTTTAAAAAATAACGCCTAATAAAATAAAATTTACGTTATAACGGATTATACGGGCCTTATAAGTTATTAAATTATAAGTTTAATTAAGGACAATTAATTAATTACAACTTTCGTAATTTAACGAAAAAGATTTATAAACCGAACACTTAATAAATAATGCGAAAAATGATTTATAACTTCATGGACCGGACCGACTAGCCAAAAGGTACATATCATATAACCGTTTTATAAATGCTATAATTTACGGGATTATGCGCGTAATAAATATGCAAACTGCGTATAAAGACGCGGCGAAAAATATTTATACGCGGTCCCAAAATATAAGGCATTATTATATGGCCCGAATAAAACTTTCAGGAAAGCTTAAACCCGGATATAACGCTTAGGACGAAGATAATTTTAGGTCCTACTAATATACATAAGGTTATTAATGCATAAGTTATAATAACGTTCGAAAAAGGGCAAGGGTTAAAGTAAAAATTATAAAAGATACGTAAAAGCGTTAGCTAATACGTTAATAATATACGAAGTACATAAGTTAATATAAAATTATGCGATATATTTAACTATAAATAATACGATATTATTAATATATTAATTTATGTTAATGTAAAAAACTTATAAAGCATTATTATAAATAAAAACTTTAAAATAGAAAACTTCAATTAAGATTATCCGAAATAATAAGTGATATTAATATTAAAATTAAATCTTTATATAAAGTATAACAAAATATAAAAATAATAAAAAAATAAAAAATTGTATTAACGGTTCGTTATCGTTTAATGAATCCTTATTTTATTTATCCGATAATAACGTAAAGGACGATAGATAATCCTAATTAAAACTATTTACCGAGTTATTCATAATTTAAATTATAAAATTATAACCTTTTTTTATATACAGGATATTACGGTCGTCCGAAACCAAATCATTTTTAACGAACTTAATATAAAAAGCTACGTAAGCAGCTGCGTTAAAACCATTTACAAATTAATCTTCGTCCTTTATCGTATTTAATTAATTAAGCCTACCTTCGTTATTAATAATAGGTACGGTATCGTTAAAGTCGACAAGCCTAACTTCCATAACTTTCCGGCCCGCCGCCAAAATATCTTTAAATTTCCAGCCGTCCCTTTTAACCCGAGATGAATGTTTTTTAATAAGCCAAAAATTACAAAGTAACAAGTATAAACGTTCGAGAATTTCCGTACGGAAATCTCGAATAACATAACGCCTATTTCGCGAAAAAGCATAACGCGCATAAAATTCGCGTTAAAAGAAAATACGGTACCTCACCAAAAACGAATCTCGGAAAAAAACAGTATTAACGTTATATATATTACTTCTCGATCGGCGGAATTCGTTAGCAAGCCATAAATTAAAATGTTCGCCTTTTCGATTAAGTATTTTCCATATTTTCTCCTTAGATTTTATAAAAGCAAAATTTAATATTAAAATCAAATCCTTAAGCACGTAATCTCATATTATAAAATGTAATATCTAATCAATATAAAATATTTCTTTACCGTAATTACTTTAACCGGCGTTATAAAAAACCGGATAATATCGGTATTAACCGTTTAATATAACCAACATCGCTATAATGGATAGCATATAAAAGGCATAAATAAATTTAAGCTTTTATTTAAAAAAAGCGGTAATAATTTCGGATTTCTTTATCGATAAAAACTACATCGTTTAACGGTCGGTTATTATTAACGGTCGGGTCGAAAAAGTCGTCACTTTACGAAATGTCATCCGTATTAAAGATATGGCCAGCATCATAATTAGCCGATAGAAGGACTTTTTCTAAAACGTTTTAATTAAAACCACGTCGTTTAAAAAGTAATATGGGTAAGTTATATTCCCGAATTAAAAGATAAAATATTTACCAATTATCCGTTAAGTTATTTATGTTACTAAATAACGTATTATTAAGAAATAACAACAAAGACCTTTATTAAATTAACCTTTATTTATTAACGCGTCCTAATTAAGATCCCATAATACTTCCTTTATCCACTTAACGCGACCAAAATACTTCGAAACTATATTATGCGCGATAGTTTCGAATTTAGCGACGGTTAACCGGAAATATATATATTTAATAAACTCGGTAAGCTGAACTTTCGAAAATAGATTTTCGATCGATTTAATCTTAATAATTCCGTATACGCCAAATGCTTTTTTTACGAATGGTTTATATCGATCGTGTAACTTTTGCAAAAATAACGCAAATATGTAAACATTATATATATAAAGGATAAAAGGTTTAAGTAGGTGGAATTTCGGCGATTTTTAATATAATTACGTGATCTTATTTAAAAACTAACGATCCGCCTTTAAGGTTGTTTGCATTATATACGTTCTTTCGATATTATTAAGTTAATGGGTACGCATAAGTATAAGCAGGAAGTTTATCTATATATAAAATAAGGCAGAAACGGGAAGAAGTTATCGTTTTTTATTATATGGGTCGATTATTTCGGCTTAATTAACCTCTATTATCCGGGTATAACTAATTATCTTTTAATCCTTATAGATAAGATAAAGGCGATTCGAAAACCGATAGGATTGTTTTTTTTAAAACGGCATATTTCCTGAAAGTTTTTTCGATAAACGCTATAGGTACCGTCGGTGGTGCCTTTGTTTTGGCTAATTATATTTAATAAAATCGAACGGCGCTTATTATACTGTAAACGTTTTAATTTAAGAAAGCTTAAAAACTTTTGTTTATTTTGTTTATAAAATGTATTAATAAAAATAAGGCATAAATTCCGGATAATGTTAATTAAGACGGAATATAAATTATTTTAACCTTTTTTTAAGGATATGGTTATAAAAACGAGTAAGGGCGGTAATAAGGTTCCGTATAACGGAACCGTTTTAAAACGTTATGTTACGAATATAGTTTGAAAAATTAAAGTTATTGTATTAAAACATAATATTATTTTATCGTACCTGGTTATAAAGCTTAACTTATCTTAATTAGAACGGTATTATTATAAAGGGAGTAGTATGGTTATTTTTGTTACATTTAATAACCGGGTAACGGTTTTGTTTAAAGTAAAATAACTTTCGCAAATATTTAACCCCCTTAATATATCGATCTTATTTCGTAATCAACCCAGGGTTAACAGAAACCTGCCTAATAGATAGGGTAAATAACTACCTTTAATTTTAAAAACGATTTTCACTATAATAGCTAAAACCATAAGGAAAGGATGTATAAAAACGTCCGGATCGTTATTATTATAAGACCGTTTCGCCTTCCGTTTCGCGTTATACGACTGCCACTTTTTTTAAGTGTATAATTACTTAGATTAAAACCTTAAACCAGTTAGCAGTTAAGGTGTTTATAGATTATTAACCTTTTTTTAAGGTAATATGGATTATTTTAACATCAAGTAATAAATCTTTTGCCGGGTGGCGGAATTTAAGCCCTTTTACGAGAGCTATAAATTCCCCGTATAACGTATTATAGTATTTATTAATAATAAGGTTTTAATCAGTAAAAGAAATGACTTCCTAGTAACTTTCGCAAGTTAATAACCTGTTACGTATTCGTTTTTTTTTAATATATTAATTAATCGGTTAATCCGGGCGATTAAATTATAAGTTCGGCCATTATTATTATAAAGGACCTAACCGCGGATAAAGCTTTCGAATCTTATATCCGGCCGTTATTATTGCTAAAATGCTAATGTATGTTTGCGTATATCTTATTCTATTAAGCTCGCGTAGTAAAATTAGCAGAATTCGGTTTCGTCGTGTTTTAAAAGGGGCGAGAATAACGCGACGTATTCGGGGTATAGTTAATAAATACGTTCGTATTTAAAAGTAATAAACGGGTTCTGATCAGGACTAAAATGGTATTAATGATAAGCCATGATTAAGGGAATCGTATAAATATATATATATATTTATAAAAAACGTTTTATTGTTAAGTTATTACAGATTTCCGTTTTTCTTAATAATGAAATTTACAGAACGAACCTCTTTTTCGTACAACTACAACTCAGGCCTCGCTGGCTCGTTACGGGGATTTGGGGTTTAATTGGTTGATTTTTAGCGTTGTGGAGCGGTACTTGAGTGACTTCGAAGAAAATGGAGAACGAGGCAGGGAGGCCTGAGCTAGCTGAGGTAAGTTCTGGGCAAGCCTTTAATCTGAAACGCCCTTATGGCTATAACAACCTAATTACCGCGTATAACATTTCGTCATGGACCTTCCAAGGGTTATTTAGCATGGGAGAAGCCCGTACAGCCATTCTTTTGGCCGTACGGGTTGTGGTTGTTGCGTTATAACCATGAGGGCGTTCCGGTTAATTAAGTCCGGACCTTTCTCATGGCTGCGACGTAACAACCACCGGTCGCAACATTTTGCCATGGGCCTTCCAAGGGTAATTCAGTATGGGAGAAGCCCGTACAGCTATTCTTTTGTCCGTACGGGTTATGGTTGTTGCGTCGCAGCCATAAAGGCGTTCCGGTTAATCAAGTCCGGGACCTTCTTAGGGTTGTGACGTAACAACCACAACCCGTACGGCCGAAAGAATTGATATACGGGCTTCTCCTATATAAAATATATTTAGGAAACCCGGTGCACGATAATGCGACCGGTAGTTGTTGCGTGGCAGCCATGAGGGCGTTGCGGTCGCCCATTTCCCAGACCTAAACCTAGCCATATTGGCTACAATTACCACCGAAAAAAATTAAATAATATTCCTATACGTATATTAGCTTATATTCGACGCGTATATACAGTTTTATACTTATCGGCTTTAATTTGGTTGCGTAATTATTGCTTTTTATTTGAATCTTTATATTTTAAAAAGAAATGGAAAGAAAGTTGATAATTTTGGTGGGAGCGCCCAGAACGGACCCTCTTTTCGCACAACTCCAACTCAGGCCTCGCTGGCTCGTTACGGGCATTTGGGATTTAATTGGTTAATTTTTAGCGTGATATAACAGTACATAGAAACGAGCCAGCGAGGCCTGAGCCAGCTGAGGTAACTTTTTATATCGTTTATATAAATTTATATAGGTAATATATTTCACGTAGTTTAAAAAGAGTTAATAAGCGATTAGAATTTTAACGTTTAAATAAAAGATTATTATAAATAATAATAAAGGCGTTACTTATAACATTTTCGCCTTTTTTTTACGTTTTAATTTTTTAATAATAATTAATTAAAAAGTTTTTAATAAAACCGTCTTAAATTTATAAGTTTTACCGTTACTTCCGTAAAACGTATATAATTTATTACGTAATAATTTTCTTATTAAAAAGCCTGTTAAATACCTAAACCGAAAACGACAAAAAAACGTCCGGATTATTACCGCCGCTTTATTCGCGATAAAAAGATTGCCGTTCGAATATTTCGTAAGATGGTTAATTAATTATACGAAAAAATCAAAAAATATAATTTATCTTTAGGGTTAAACATAATTAATATTATTAAAAGCGTTAATATTTTATAATTATAAAATGTATTTTATCGAGATAAACGGTTTTTAACATTTTTTAATAAAGATTATTAATACTAGAAAATCGTTTAAATTCTTTTTAATTTTAAATAATGTAATAAAAATACCATTAATTTCGTAATAGAATTATTAAATTATAACCTATTTACTTGCCGCCGTTAATTAAAATTAATAATTTAATAAAAAGAAATTTATAAACATTTTGCAAAAGGATAATTTTAAAAATTAATTTAAAAATTATATTGAAATAGTGCAGGGTGCAGAGCCGGGTACATGGCTCTGCCGATCAATTAGTCATCACCAGTCATGTATTTCTAGAAGTTCATTTTTTTCGCTGAGCGCAACCCCGGAGACACTCATCATCGTTTTCACACACATGGATTCAACACCATATAATACAGTTTGCGTTCCCTTTATTATCTCTTAAACCGCGGGCTTAATCGTGACACTCTCGTCAATTATGCACTGATCAGGACCAAATCACCCCGTCCCAATTCAATGCTTAAATATTTTAAAAGTTTCTCTATAAAAACCGGAAAAGGCCTTATTTTATATAAATTAAAAATTACAAAACGATTATTATAAAAAATATATTAATATTATTATTTCTTTAAACGTTGAATAATAAAATAATAAATACTTTACGATACCTTTTAATAAAAAAACGTTTTTATATTTATGATTTAAATTACAATATCTACGATAAATCTTTAATAGGGTATTCTTTTAATAAAACAATTTCCTAAACGTTTAAATAATAATTTTATTAAAAGTGTATAGTTTTAAATAAAAGACAAATTATATTGCTATTATAATACGGACAATATAACAGTTTTAAAGTTATTATTTACGTTATATAAAGCTTAAACGGTAATCTTTTAATGGTTATTTAAAAATACCGTAAGAAATATACCGAATAAATTTAAAAATGTAATGGAAAATAACGATAATATTAACGGTTATTAATAATAAAATAATTACTTAAGTTAGCTAGCTTTTAAGATAATTTATATGGAAAGCTACTTCAAACTAGTTATTTACTAACGTTATATTGTGAGAAAAAACCGGGGTAAGTATCGCACTAATTGCAATATACCCTTATAAGGATTATTACAATTAATGCGGTACTCGCCCCGGTTTTTTCTAATTATGTAACGTTAGTAAATAATTAGCCGGACGTAAATCCCGATATAAATTAGCGTAAAAGCTACCTAATCTAAGCAATTATTTTGTTGTTAATAATCGTTAATATTATCATTATTTTTGATTACTTTCTTTAATCTCTGGCATATTTTTCATGATATTTTTAAATAACCATTTAGAAATTACCTTTTAAGCTTTATTTAATGTAAATTACAACTTTTAAAAGATTATATTATTCGTATTATAATGAAAATATAATTAATTCTTTATTTAGGATTATAACCTTTTTATAAATTAAAATTAAAACGTTTCATAAATTATTTTATTTAGAAACGTCTATATTCATAATAAATCTTACATTTTATTATACAATTATTGTAAAATATCTATTATTTTATCATTAATTAAAAGATAATAATATTAATCTATATTCTTATATTAACCCCTCCTTAATCTTTATATTATATTAAATAAAATAAAATAAACCTTTTATATATAAGCGTTTAAAATATTTAATTATGATTTTAAGCTAAAAAGAATTGAAACTATTAAAGATTTTATATTCGGAAATAATAAATTATTATTAAATGTTACCGTTGGTATAGATTTAAGATTCGTCGGTTAAAAAAATCGATACGGATAAATTTTTCAAACAATTTTTAAATAGAATTTATTAACTTTATTATAAATTAATTATATTTTATTACAATATTTAAAATTAAATATTTTAAAATATTTTAAACAATTTTTTAATATTAATAATTCGTATCGAAAATCCTCTTAAAATACAAGAAAAAAACCGTTTATTATAATAAAATATTTTATATAATTACAGCGTATTAAGGATTTTAATAACCTTAATTTTATTTAGCGTTAATAACGATTTTTTTAATATTTCCGTATAATTAATTAATAATATTACGAAACGTTGGAACGATAATTTTGTTATCGTTAATAAGGCGGCGGTAATAACTCGTATATTCTTTTCCGTTTTTGGCTGAAATATTTAACGGATCTTTTTAACGAAAAGTTATTATGCAATAAATTATATACGTCTAACGTAAATAACTATAAGGCTTAAAACTTTCAGACGATTACATAAAAAAGTTTCGGGTTAATTATTATAACAGAGTTAAAATATAAAAAAAGATGAAAAACAAAAACGTTATAAATAATACTTTCGTTATTATTTGTAATAAATTTTTATTTAACCATTAACGCTTTAATTCTTTATTAGGCCTTTACCAAGTACGTTAAATATATTACTTATATAAATTTATAAGAGATACAAAAAGTACCCTTAGCTAATAGGCGAAAAAGGCTCTTAAAACGTAGGGCTTGTATGCCATTCACTGCAATAATCTCTGCGAGGGCGTGCACAACTTGCAGGGGTATTCTTAGTTAGTTACCTCCACCGGGTCCACTCTAGTATCAGGTAGAATCCAATATAAATTTGTATGGGAGTAAACATGCTATGGTAGTTGTGTCAGTGCTTCCCACTATCGCGAAGTGGCGAAGATCGATCTTCGCCCAAATAGTAATGTATATTCCATACAATTTCTTTCGGTGTCTACTTTCTCGCCTTACGCGTCAAGTGGTGGTCCAAGTAGAGGTAACTAACAAAGAATACCCCTGCGAGTTACCTCAGCTAGCTCAGGCCTCCCTGGCTCGTTCTCTATTTTCTTCGAAGTCACTTAAGTACCGCTCCACAACGCTAAAAATCAACCAATCAAATCCCAAATCCCCGTAACGAGCCAGCGAGGCCTAAGTTCATGTTATGCGAAAAAGGGGTTCGTTCTGTATATTTCATAATTAAGAAAAACGAAATTCTGTAATATTTTAATAATAAAATGTTTCTTATAGTTATATATATATTTATACAAATCATTTTATTATGGCTTATTATCAGTACCGTAATAATCCTGATTAGGATTCTTTTGCTATTTCTAAATACTAACGCGTTTATCAGTTACAGCCCGAACACGTCGCGTCATTATCCCCCTTTTTAAAACACGACGAATCCGAATTTTTCCAATTTTATCAAGTTACGCTTTTAAAACAAAATATACGTACGCGTATAATTAATTTCTGGTAACAATACCGAAAAACGAATTTAACGTTTAAAAACTTTATCCGTTATTAGATTTTTTATAAGGATTTAAGTAAAGCTTTTAATTCGATTATTTAAATTAATCGGTTAATTAACGTATTAAAAGAAAAATAATTATGGGATAAGTTATTAATATACGAAAATTAGCAAAAGTTTATTACTTTAATTAATTAAGATCTTATTATAAGTAAATACCATAATACGTTATACGGAAAACTTATAACTTTTATAAAAAAGCCTAAATTCCGCCACTTATTAAAGAATTTATTATTCGATATTAAAATAATCCATATTACCTTAAACGAAAGTTAACGGTTTATAAATACGTTAATTTTTAACTAATTTAAATTTTTAAATTAGGTAATTATATACCTCAAGAAAAAATGGCGATTATATAATATAAAGCTAAAAACGAAACGGTTTTATAATAATAACGATCTGAACGTTTTTATGTATCCTTTCTTTATAATCCTAGTTATTATAATTAAAATCGTTTCCAAAATTAATAGTAATTATTTACCTTATTTATTAAGCAGGTTTTTATTATCTTCGGGGTTATTACGAAATAAAATTAATATATTAAAAAAGTTAAATATTTATGAAAGTTATATTACGTTAAATAAAAATGTAACCAAATTATTAAAAGTAAGAAAAGTAATTACGTTATTTCTTTATAATAATACCGTTTTAATTAAAATAAGTTCAGCTTTATAACTAGGTATAATAAAATAATAACATATTTTAATATAACGTCTCGGATCAGCAAGCAAGCCGGACTAGCGAGCGAGCCACTTTTTTTAAATCTTTAACCTTCCAACTTTACTTATCAATTTCTTAATACCAACAACATAGAACGTTTTACAAAAGAAGCTAGGATGCACTTAGTTATCCAGGCTAAGAAACGAAACCCGAAACTTAGTTTTAAAAGGCTACATTTTATATATAACGTCCCCGAATTTATTTTGAAAGCCCGATATTACGGTCGATGCGCCCGAATTAATACCATCCTTAATTCGCGAAATTTAACGTTAACCGAAAAGAAATCGATTGTCGACCGAATCCTTAACTTAAATACGTAAGCGTTCTTTATTTAGCTTTAATACGTTAAAGATATGGCAAATTTACTGCTTACCTAACGCGTTATAATACGTATCGGAATTAAATAGGCGTCAAGATTTGTTAACCGGCAAAAAAAACTTAAAACGCATTTAAATCGAAAAGTCGATTATTAAAAGGTATTATGCAAAAATCTAAAAATATTTCGTAAGTAATTCGAACTTATTCGGGTTATAATCGTAAAATACGGTATTATAAAAAAGGATATTTATAACTTCGATAAAACGGGCTTTTTAATAAGGCTTTTTATAATATCGGGTATAGTAATTATTAATATCAAAAAACGTAAAAGATTTAAATAAGCTTAATAAGGTAATCGGAAATAGGTAATAATTATATAAATATTAATTCGCAAGGTTAAGCTATACCGTTATTTATTATTTTCGTAAGGAAAACCTATTTTAATTCTTAATATTACGATAACCTATTACCAGTCGATTAAAAGGTTAATATTAATTATAATAATTAAATAATAAACGAATTAAGTTTAAAATGGATTTAACATTTTAATAAATATATACGAACGCGTATAAAAGGAACCAAATATCTTTTTATCCTCGACGGCTACGAAAGTTATTTTTCGATCGAATTTGAAAAATATTACGCGAATTACGATATTATTACCTTTTACATATCCGCGTATTCCTTTTATCGGCTTTAACCTTTTAACGTATTTTATTTTTTTGTTTTAAAGCGTACTTATTGGCTTTATATCAAAAGTTTAATATAACGTTACCATACCTATATTGGGAAAAAAGATTTCCTCGCCGGTTTTTACGACGCGTTTAAAGCTACCATAACGTCCGATAATATTAAAACCGGTTTTTAAAAAACTGGACTTATTCCATTCGATCCTAATAACGTTTTATCCAATTTGGAAATTCTAGTTATATTTATACCGACAATCTTTCCGCTTATTTCCGCCGGTTCCAATTTTTTACCTTTTACGAAAACGCTTATAAATATCCGTAAAGTAACGAAATAAGGGCGTTGCTTACAAAAAAGGATTAAAAATTATTAAAGTAACTTATTAACAAAAATTATTAAATCGGTTAATTTATTAATTAAAAGTTACTTAATATTTTGGCATAAAGTTACTTTTTTAAAATAAAAGATTACCTAATTACGCAAAACCAACTACGTTCTTAATAAATATCGCAGAACTAAAAATAAACGTTTTTAAAAAGGAGGAATACTTATTATACAAAAAAGATAAGCTTTCCTGGCCGAAAAGGAAGGGGGTGGTAAAAAAATCCAGCTAATAGCGGCTAAAGGTAATTATCGTAAAAAGGTTAAAACGAAAGAACGGAAGTATGGCGTTTCCGGTAAGCCCGGACATAATGCGCGTACTTATAAAAAAGCTATAAATACGTTTAGCGAAAAGGAATCCGATTAGTTTAAATTAATTTAATATATTGTGGTTAATTAATTTAAGTTTATTATTACAAGGTGGTAAAAACTGGTTCGCTCGCTAGTCTGGCTCGCTCGCTGATCCGAGACGTTAATAATTTTAATATAATAATTTTAATATTTAAGATTATATTTATAATATAACAATTCGATTCGGCTCTGTTATATAGAACCTTATTACCGCCTTTATTTGTCGTTATAACCGTATCCTTAAAAAAAGGTTAAAATAATTTATCTTCCTTTTTAATTAATATTATAAAATAAAATAATTTTACGAAACGTTATAATAACATTTAGTATTATTAAATATTCTCCGTTAATTCGTAATTAATATTATCCGGAATTTATTTTTTATATTTAG
This sequence comes from Monosporascus ibericus, assembly GCA_004154915.1. NCBI lineage: Eukaryota > Fungi > Ascomycota > Sordariomycetes > Xylariales > Monosporascus > Monosporascus ibericus. The sequence goes on along the minus strand of QJNU01000133.1, from coordinate 114,130 downwards.
TAATACTTTTTATAAACGAAATAAATAAAAATTCCTAAATTCTTTTAAATTAAAACGTTTACCGTATAATAAATACCGTTCGATTTTATTAAGTATAATTAATTAAAACGAATATATTATCGAAAATACTTATAACGTTTATTAAAAGATTTTGTAAAAAATATATAATTTTAAAAGATTATGATTTTATCGGTTTTCGAATCGCCTTTATCTTATTTCCGAGAATTAAAAGATAACCAGTTATATCCGGAAAATATAGGTTAATTAAGTCGAAATAGTCGATTTATATAATAAGAAACGGTAACTTTTTCCTATTCTTGTTTTCTTTTATATATAAATAAACTTTCTGCTTATATTTATGCATATTTATTAGCTTGATAATATCGACGAGGCGCATATAACGCAAATAATCTTAAAAGCGGATTATTAATTTTTAAATCGGATAACGTAATTATATTAAAAATTATTAAAGTTTTACCTTTTTCAACTTTTTATCTTTTATATGCATAATGCTTATACATTTACGTTATTTTTATAAAAATTACGCGTTCGATACGAACTATTTAAAAAGAAAATTTAACGTATACGAAATTATTAAAAATAAATCGATTAAAAATCTTTTTTCGAAAACCTAGCTTATCGAATTTATTAAATATATATATTCCCGTTAACCGTCGATAAGTTCGAAATTATTACGCATAATATGGTTTTAAAGTATCTTGGTCGTATTAAGTAAATCAGGGAAATATTACGGAATTTTAATTAAAACGCGTTAATAAATAAAGATTTATTTAACGAAAATCTTTTATCGTTATTTGTTGATAATACGTTATTTAATAACATAAATAACTTAATAAATAGTTCGTAAGTATTTTATTTTTTAATTCGGAAATATAATTTATATATATTATTTTTTAAACAACGTAATTTTAATTAAAACGTTTTAAAGGAAATTCTTTTATCAGTTAATTATAAGGCTAGCTATATTTTTAATACGGATAATATTCTGTAAGGTAATAACCTTTTCAATCCAATTATTAATAATAATTAACCGTTAAACGATATAATTTTTATCGATAGAAAATTCCGAAATTATTATAGGTTTTCTTTTAAAAAGCCTAGATTTATTTATGCTTTTTATATTTTATACGTTATGGCGACGTTAATTATATTAAACGGTTAATACCGACATTATCGGTTCTTTTTTATAAAGCTAATTAAATTAATTACGTTAAAAAAATGCTTTATTTCGATTGGATATTACGTTTTATAATATTAAATCGTATATTTAAGGATTTAATTTTAATATTAAATCTAACTTTTATAAGATTTAAGGAAAAAATATGGAAAATATTTAATCGAAAGGGCGAATATTATAACCTATGGCTTTTTAACAAATTCCGTGGATTAAAAAATAATATATATAATATTAATATTATTTTTTTCCGAAATTGGTTTTTAATTAAATACCGTATTTTGTTTTAACGCGAATTTTATACGCGTTATGTTTTTTCGCAAAATAGGCGCTATATTATTTAAAGCTTCCGTACGGAAATTTTCGAATATTTATATTTTTTGCTTCGTAATCTTTAACTTATTAAAAAATATTTATCTCGCGCTAAAGAATATGGTTAAAAATCCGAAAATATTTTAGCCGCGGGCCGGAAAGTTATAAAGTTTAAATTAATCGATTTTAACGATATCATATTTATTATTAACGATAAAAGTAAGTTTAATTGGTTAAATATAATAAAAAACGAAAATTAACTTAGAAATAGCGTTAACGTAATTATCCGTATAACTTTTAATACCAAGTTCGTTAAAAATAATTTAGTTTCGGACAACCGTAATATCTTGCATACGGAAAAAGATTATAATCTTATAATATAAATTATAAATAATTCGGTAAATAATTTTAATTAGGATTATCCGTTATATTTTACGTTATTATCGGATAAATAAAGTAAAGATTTTTTCAACGAAAACGAACCGTTAATATAATTCTTTATTTTCTTATTATTTTTATATTTAATTATAATTTATATAAAAATTTAATTTTAATATTAATATAACTTATTATTTTATATAGTATTAATTAAAGTCGTTTAATTAAAATGTTTTATTTATAATAATATTATATACGTTTTTCGTATTAAAATAAATAAACGTATTAATAATATCGTATTATTTATAGTTAAATATATCGCATAACTTTATATTAATTTCTGTATTTCGTATATAATTAATTTACCAACTAGCATTTTTACGTATCTTTAATAATTTCTACCTTTACCTTTACATTTACTTTAACGTTATTATAACTTTTATATTAATAACCTTATTTATATTAATAAAACTTAGGATTATTTTCGTCCTAAACGTTATATCCGGGTTTAAATCTTCCTAAAAATCTTTATTCGGGTTATATAATAATACCTTATATTTTAAAACCACGTATAAATATTCCTCGCTGCGTTCTTATATATAGTTTGCATATTTGTTACTCGCATAACCCCGTAAATTATAGCATTTATAAAACGGTTATATAATATATACCTTTTAATTAATCGATCCGGTTTATGAAATTATAAACCTTTATTCGTATCGTTTATAAGGTATTCGGTTTATATATCCTTACCGTTAAATTATAAAAACCGTAATTAATTAATTATTCCTAATTAAATTTGCAATTTAATGACCTATAAGGCCTATATAATCCGTTATAACGTAAATTTTATTTTCTTAAGCGTTACTTTTTAAAATATCCCGAACGGCAATATTGGTATTTAACGTTTATGTAAGTACCAAACCTTACGAAAATAAAAAGTTTTATTTATAATATAGGTCTTTCGCGATATTATTAAGTTTACAAATTATTATTAATTATAAGATTTATTTAATTAATATGCGGTTAACTTAACGTTAAAATATAGGGTGTTTATAGTTTTCCAGTTTCTTTTTATATTAATATAACCTTATAGCATAAACCTGGTATCTGGAATCGGTTACGTATAATATGCGTTTTCTATAAGGTACGTTTTAAATTTTAGGACGGTCGAATATTATTTAATTCATACGAAATTATTTTAATTAAGATAAGGCTTCAAATTATGTTATATTACGGGTTGTTCTAATAATGGTTTTGGTTATTTATTAATTTAGGATTTTGTTATTTATTTTTAAAGTTATTTCTTAATAATAACGTACCATACAAGCTCGCGGCGCACACAAGCTCGCGGCGCATTTTTTGGAATCTCGCAACAATAAACCTAAATTAATTAACCATAATATATTAAATCAAATTAAATTAACCGGATTCCTTTTCGTTAAACGTATTTATAACTTTTTTATAAATACGCGCTTTATATCCGGGCTTACCGTAAACGCCATATTTCTGTTTTTTCGTTTTAACCTTTTTACAATAATTACCTTTAGCTATTATTAACTGCATTTTCTTACCACCCCTTTCCTTTTCGGCCAGAAAAGCTTATCTTTCTTATATAATAAGTATTCCTCCTTTTTAAAAACGTTTATTTTTGGTCCTCCGATATTTACTTAAGATATGGTTCGTTTCGCGGAATTAAACCTTTTCTTTCTAAAAAAACGCGGCTTTATATAAAAGTAATATATAACCTTTTATTATAAAACCAACCGATTTAATTATTCTTATAAATAAATTACCCTGGTAATTTTTAATTTTTCTTTATAAGTAACGTCCTTATTTTATTACTTTACGGATATTTTTAAAAGTTTTCGCGGGCAGGGAAATAAAATTAACAAAAGTAAACGGGAAAACAATTAGTATAGGTATAATTAAAAAAGTTTCTAAACCGGATAAAACGTTATTAAAATCGAATAAATCAAATCCAGCTTTTTAAAAGCCGGATTTAATATTATCGAACGTTATAGTAACTTTAAACGCGTTATAAAAACCGAAAAGGAAATTTTCATTCGTAATATAAATATAATAACGTCGTATCAAATTTTCGATATATAATAAATAAACGCACTTTAAAATAAAAAAACAAAATAAGTTAAAAAGTTAAAGCTAATAGGAAAAATAAGTACGTATGCAAAAAGTAATATTGCCGTTATTCGCGTAATATTTTTCGAATTCGATCGAATATTAATTTTCGTAACCGTCGAAAATAAAAAAATATTTCGATTTTTTCGTACGTATTCGCGTATATTTATTAAAATGTTAAATATATTTTAAATTTAATTCGTTCGTTATCTAATTATTATGGCTTATATTAAGCTTTTAATTAAATAATAATAAATATTTTCGATATTAAAAATTAAAGTAATTTTTTTAATTAAAATAATAAATAAAGGTATAATTTAATTTTACGAATTAATAACTTATATAATTATTACTTATTTCCGGTTATTTTATTACGTTTATTTAAGTTTTTTTCTTTTTTTAATATTTATAATTATTATGCCGGATATTATAAAAAACCTTATTAAAAAGTCCGTTTTATTAAAGTTATAAATATTTTCTTTTATAATACCGTATTTTGCAATTATAGCCCGAATTAATTTAAATTATTTACGAAATATTTTTAAATTTTCGCATAATATTTTTTAATAATCGATTTTTTGATTTAAACGCGTTTTAAGTTTTTTTTGCCGTCGAATAAAGTCCGACGTTTAATTAATTTTAACGCGTTCCGTAACGTATTAAGCGAGCAATAAATTTGCCATATTTTTAACGTATTAAAGCCGGATAAAAAACGTTCGTATATTTAGGTTAAGGACTTTTTCGATAATGGATTTTTTTTCGGTCGGGATTAGTTTTCGCAAATTGGGGATAATATCGGTTCGGGCGCGTTTACCGGAATATCGGGCTTTTAAGGTCGTTTCGGTAATACCGTATATAAAACTAAGCTTTTTATAACTAAGTTTTAAGTTTTGCTTTTTAGCCTAAACGGCTAGATTCGTTCTGGTATCTTTTATAAGACGTTTTATATTATTAATGTTAAATAATTAACAAATAAAGTTAAATGGTAAAAAGGTTGATAAAAACGCGCCGTAAGCTTGTGTACGCCGCGAGCTTGTGTGGTACGTTATTATTAACGAATTTAATATGCTTAATGGGAAATTTAAAATTCAACGGCTATATTTAAGATATATTATCGTCAGGATTTTTAAAGGAGGCCTTTAGTATATTATTAAGGTCGTTTATATTTTATAATATTATAAAAAATTTAAAGATATATTTTATAATAAATATTTTAAATATTAAATAATATAAGTACGTTAATTTTACCTATTATAATATAAAAGGATATAAAAAAGTATACGGAATAAAGGTAAGTTATATTAAAATAACTAATCTTAATTATATATTAAGTAATTATAATAAATATATTCGGTATGCATTTAAGTAAAGGAATTTTATAAATTACCTGAAATAATTTATAATAAAGGAAAGATTTCGTATAATTTATATACGTTTATTAATTCCTTTTTTATACGTTATTATTTCGTTATAAAAAAGAATAACGTTAACTTTTAAGTTAATATTTAATAACTTATATAAATTTAATTACTTATATACTTATAATTACATAATCCTAAATTTTCTATATATGTTAATTTTAATTATATATATTATTTTCGAATTCGTTTATAATTTATGGATTATTTATTGGCTTCGTTTATATATTATAAAACGTTATATATTTTCTCTTAATACTAATAATCTTTCCCGGATATTATTTAATATCTAAACCTTACCCGCTTATTATATTTTATACCTTAAGTTATTATTTCTTATTTTAATTAACTAAACGTATTACCGGTAAGTTTATTATATCTTTAGATTTGTTATTTATAAATGTTTTTATGATAGTAGTTAATATTATGTAATGACCATGATAAAATTACCGCCGTTTAATAAAACGGAATATAATAGCCGCGTTTTAACGTAATATGGCAACTTAATAAAAGATTGGAATATATATAATAATATAAATATTATTAAGTTAGCGTTCGATGTAAGTTATATTAAATATGGCGTTACTTTCCTTATTTCCTTTATAATTATATATATTATTTTTCCAGATTTTATGTTAATTAATAAGCTATTTTATTATGCCTTTAAATAAGTATTCGATAAAGTTGTAATATTTTAAGGCTTTAATAAAATAGGGTTTATTGGTATATATATAAAAACGTAATTTGCTTATTATTATATAATATTTAACGTATATCTTATTTATGATAATATCGGAATCGTATTTAAATGGATATTTAAAGGCCTTAATTATATATATGTAACCTATGAAATATTAATAAGAAATGTATTTATGTATATTAATAATATTTAAAGCTAGTTTTTATTAGCGGAAAATAAAATTATAAAATGCTATGTAATATTATTCGTTTTCTTTATTATATTAAAATATAACCGTAAAGTTAACGAATTAAAAGTTACGAATTATTAGATAGTAGCTTTCTGGAATCGTAAAGTAGGTATTTTTTATATTATCGATTTAGTTATCGTATTTTATTTAAAAGAACGTATAATTTAAGCCGTTAATCGTTTCCGGGAGTTTATAAATAAGAATAATTTGCATAATATAGATAATATTAAGAATATAGTTATTTTATAGTTCTGATTAAAATTATAAAACCGTAAAATCTTTTGCGGTATATATTATATAATCATTATTTTTATGATATTAAGCGAAAAGAAATTCCGCCTTTATTCGCAAACTTATAATAAGTAAATTATTATGTATAAAGATTGGCTTTATAAGTATCGTAGCATATTTTGTGCTAACGTTAAGGCCTTTAGTAATTATCCCTTATGTGTAACTTTTCGTTTACTTATATAGGATTCCGATATAAAAAAATTCTGAGATCTACCCGTTATTTTAGTTACGCTAAAAAAAGAAATAACTTAATATTAAGCAGCCGAAACCTCGTACCTTTATAGATTTTAAACTTTAAAAAAGAAAGTTTTAAAAGCCGTAACCAAAGATACCGGTAAATCCTAATTTAAGGTATTTATTAAGGTACTTATTAATAAACGATTTGTTTAAGGTTTTAACGAAATTACTTATCCCGATAAACTTATTATTACCAAAATCCTTATTAAGATTACGACGAAATATACGATAAGGATTCGAAAGTATTAATTAGGACCCTAAATTAATTATTATAAGAATACCGTAATTATTAAAATTCCTAGCTAAAAGAATTTAACGTATGCGGTAAGCCTTAAAGAAAGGTGGTAAAAGGCCGGCTTTAAAGGATACTACTTCCGGTAATAAAAAAACAAGATTATAAAATATAAAAGTTCTAAATTTATTATAAGACCGGGATTTTAAATATCTCGAACTGGTATCTAAGGAAAAGCGGACGTCGGAATAATTATACCTATGGCGAAAAATGGCCTTTTTAATATTGGCTTAAAATTATCTATATCATTTATTTATCCGCATAGTTAGTTTCTTATGCTAATTAATCGATCCGAATTAAGGTACCCCAAAGGTTAAAAGTGATGGAAATATTTTAAAAACTAATACGATAAGTTCGAAGAAAAGAACCGGAGGGTAAAATTTAAAAAATATTAATTTAATATTTTAAAAAAATATAAATTAAAAAATATAATTTATTAATAATTACGATAAATTATAATTTATAATACGTTATATTAAAGTTCGTTAATATCTCCAGCTTATAAAATTAATTATATATCCGTAATAATATATAGTTAATCCGGATTAAGAAGAATTAATATCCATAAATTACTTAATAAGCTTAAAATTAATAAAACGAATATAGTAAATAAAAAGTATTTTAATAATATTATTCGTATTAGTTAGTTATTTCTTTATATAATTAAGTTATCTTAATATAAATAAAATATAATTTCGGATTTTAAGGTAACGTTTATATCCTGTAAGGACATAAATAAGTTAACGAAATATACTTATAACGTTTTTTATTTTAGCGAACTTAAAGATATACCGTTAAAAGTTGCGAAAAGTTAAAACGTTTACCTTAACTTTTAATATGTTATAACGCTTATCCCGTAAGGACGTAAATAAGCTGGCGAAATATATTTATAATATTCCTTATTTTAGCGAACTTAAAGATATACCGTTAAAAGCCGTAAAGAGTTATAACGTCCGCCTTAACTTTTAATATGCCTTACTTATTAACGACCGTAACCTTATTTTAAAGCCGAACGCGTTTTTCGTTATCCGTTTCGATTAAAACCGGCCGGGTTTCGTTTTTTAATTTTTAACCTAATATCGCGATTATTATTATCATTAAATAAGCGCCGTTTATTTCTAGCATGCAACTATATAATTTCGATAAGGATTGCTACTTCGGCTTTATTTTCTAATATATTATTTATAACGTTAGGTTGCGTATTATCGTTTTCTGGTGATATCGGCGATTCCGGTAACGATATAAAAGTCAACGAATTATACGAATATAGGTATAGTAACGAAGGCGGCTTTGGTAAATCGGAAATATTAAGAAATTGTAAGCTTTAAGCCGACATTATAAATAAAGGCGATAAGGCAAGCTTTTAATTAAGACGATTTAATATATCGCGAATTATACGTACGGGTACGGGCGTTGCGATAACCGGGGTTACGACTCCAAGTTACGAAAGCGTATAAACCGCATGCCGGGTTGGTATTTAAATTATTAGAATTACCGTTAAGTCTTTAACTACCAGTTCAAACCGAGCGGCTGTATAAGGTATATTCTGATTAGGACCGAACGTGGTTTATAACGGCCTCGCAATTTTTTCCGACGTTTGTTAAGTTTATAACGCGGTAAAAGTCCGTATTTTATATGGATCGGTCCGAGATATAGGGATATGGCGCCGTTATTTTAAATTAAGCGAATTTTACCGTTTACGGAAAATCTCCCGTACGTTTTATAAAATAAAAAAACGGCTTTTTCGTAAATTAAATATAGCGCAAAAAAAGGCGATTTTTTAAAACCTTTTAATACTGCTATTTATTAAGCCCGGGAACCGCTTTAATTAAACCGGCTTTATTTAGGATTAAATAAGGACCTTTAATTTCGTTTAATTTATTCGGAAACGTATTAAGTAAAAACCGTTTAAATTTAATAAAAATAAACGTCCATTTTATTTTTTTACCGCCGAACGGAAATAACCGTATAAAAAATAACTTATTCGTCCGTCGTTTATACCATAATTCGATTATTTCCTAAATAGCCGTTTTTAACGAACCGGTTTTTAATTATTTTTATATGGATTTTTTCGGATTCGAAAATTTGGGTATGTAAATAAAATTAAGCGTGCATAAATTATAATAAGGTTTAACCGGGATAAGGTTATTACGGTCTTTTTTTAATATAATAACTTCGTTTTTTTTTAAATATATTAAAATTATTTTACGTACGTATTTACCGTTAAATAATATATGTTAATAAGGCCTTATTTTCGTCCTGTTCCGTAAATTAAGATTATTTTATTTAAAAGGTTTACGGATAATACGAATAATATTTTAATTAATCGAAAGATATAATTAGGATTTAATAATTATCTTATCCTAATTAAGATCGTTTGCGATAAATTACGTATCGTTTTCCTTATTATTCAAATCCGCTACGTTAATTTCCATTAAAACCTTTATATTTTTATAAGGGATACGGTTTTTGGCTTACCGGGTTTAAGCCTTTTTTATTATTTTAATTAATTTTGTAATATACGGCTTAGTTTTATATTTATCGAATATTTAATAAAATATAAATAATATAATTTATTTATGCTTAATTATATTTAATCGTTTATAATTACGAACCGTTTAATTAAATCGTTACCATAAAGTTTTTATTAAAAAGCTTTTCGGTATTTTTTATTATATTATTCGGTTAATATCCGGAATATTTATATTTAATTTAAAAGCGACGGTAAATATTACGATACGAATAATATTATTAAGTTACTTTAATTTATCGTATATACAAGTCTAATCCTTATAAAGCATTTCGGAATTATAAAACTTAATAACGTTTTTTATAACGTTTAATAAATATTTTCGGTTTATTATAATCTTAATTAAATAATTGCGGATATTTATAATTTTCGCCTTATTATTAACATAAATAATAATCTTAATAATAATATATAAATTATTAAGCTAAATTAAAAAGATCTTAATTAATAATTTAAGGATATTAATTAATAAAAAATTTAAATACGTTTAATTTAAACGTTAACCTTTAAATATAAAAAAGATAATAATATCGATTTTGGAACGATTAATATTAAAACGTTGGATTTTTATCTTATAGCCATATTTAGTTAAACTTTTAACTTAATTAACGCCGCTATATTTCGTAATCTTTTTTTATAACGTTATTAATAATTATTATATACGTAAATTAATATACGTAAGTAAAAAAAATAAAACGTAAGTTACGAATATTAATATATTAAGGCCGGAAGCTTTTTTATTTCGATAATAAATATGTTTTATTAATAATAATTAAGTTATATTATTATTCGAAAATAGAATTTAATATAATAGTTTGGAATTAATTGCTTAAAGCTATTTAAAACTAAAAATAATATAATTATGCTACCCGGTAACTATACGTTCGAATATCTTTAAATCGAGTTTTTTCGTTTTTGCGGATATTAAGATAAAAGCAAAATATAATATTGTTAATATAAAAGTTTGTTATTTTTCGGTTAATTTAATTAAGGGTATAACTTAAATAATAATTAGGTTGGTTATTATAAAAAAGGCTTAAATAATTAAGAATTTTTTAAAACTTATTTTAATAACGAAAAAAATTTTAAGCTTTCCGAATATTAAATTATATACCGTATTTACTTAGTTTTTCCGTAAAATACGGTTTTATCCATTAAATATAACATTTAAAGTAAGGCGAATAAATTAATAGCGCAAAATCTTTATATATTTATCGGCTTTATATAAAACGTTAACGTATGGATTAATTACGTTTATATCGGTAAAAAACCGATAAAGTTATCGGATAAGGATAAACGTATCGTTTTAGAATATTAGGTTTTCGAAAGTTTAAGGTATGTACCTTAAACCTTTTAATATATTACGTATATTTGGTTAATTAAGACGAAAATATGTTTCGGGATTTATTATAAATAATTTTAAGCCCTATATATTATTATTTTGGTTTATAAGGTTATATTATTATCGTATTGGCCTAAGGGGGGTAAAAGGTTATAATATATATAAAATAAGATTTTTAGCTATTTTTTCGAACGCGTATTATTAATCGTATCCTAATTAAGATTAAATATATATAAAAAAATAAAGATTTTAATTTTGTATTAACTTTTCGTAATTACAAAAGAGGTGATATTAAATTAAAGTTATTTTTAAAGCATTCGAATTGAAAATTTTTGAAGATTTGCATAGGGATATGCAAAATAAGGCCAAAAAATCATAACTTAATGTTAGGCCCTATTTTTAAGGTTTTGTTATTTTTGTGGAGCTTTTTCTTAAAGAGGTTTAGTCGATACATCTGACCCTTGCAGCTACTTCTTGATCAAAAGCGCTAGCCACGGCTGCGCCGCAGGCGCAGCTACAACCTCAAAAATCGGGCCTGACCTTGGTGAGGTAACCTGCGAGTTGTATGTTCCCGAGTGCGAATTGAGCAGAGCCGTTACTGGAGCGGTTGCAGCAATGCCCTTATACGGAAGGGAACCACATTATTGCCGGTATTGCTCTATTTGATTAGTTGTTAATTCCACTTTGTTTAAGCACAGATGAGAAATACACTAGCCAGTTACGGCTGTGCTCAATTCGTAGTTGGCGACATAGTGAATGGTCGCTTAAGAAGCGCCATTAACTCTTTAAATGGCTTCGGGGCATTAACCAACGATTTGGTGGCCCGTGCAAAGTATCATCGCAACCGCCCATTAAGGAGTTTTTGATCACACTCTAAGACCAGCGGTTTGAGATCCAGAAAATGGCATTCCTCATCCCAAACGGCAACCCAAAAAGTGGTACTGCCACGTCACTGCCGACCGCATAAACCTCTGACGTTGTAGATCGGATTACGTCTGGGCCGTTTGCACCACTAAAAGCGAACTCTCTGGAGATATAAAGACTATTAACGGATCATAGATGTATCTTTCTACTGCCATTCTTTTTGTTTAGTGGAACCTGTATTATCGTAGCTATAAATCAACGCTAAAAGGGAATCCACTACATCGCTAAGGTCTAGCTATAAAACAGATAGTAACGGATGCCGTTTGTTTTCCAGTTTCTGAAACGGAGTAATCAAGCAGTTCCGTCAACTTAGCCCTGTTAATTGAGGGCCATATACTGGGAAATGATTTTAACGAAGTCTTATAGTTAGTACATAATGGGACAATCCTTATCTTTAGCCAGCCCTTCCGAGCTAATAGTATGAGATTATTCCGCCGATATATGCAGGTCATCTTGACGACTTCACGAGGTAATAGCTCTAGTGCAACATTAAGGTATGTATTGCCTTAATTGACTTATACTTATAACCGTCGTACTGCAAGTGTTATGACCTAGCGGTCTTGGCTCTAAGATAAACGGTCGGGCCTTCTAAAGGTTAGCCCCGATCCGAGCCAATGGCTCACGTGACGGGCTCAAGGACCTTAACGTGCCAAGCTCCTTGAGCTCCTTGAGCCGCCATGCGAGCTTAAAGGGCTTAACGGCTTGAAGGGTTTAAGCCGTTTAAGCACCTTAAGCCAAGATGAAGATATATACGTTCGTTATTACCATAGCTTAGATAGATTACCAGTTTGTAATATAACTTGGTTACCCAGATTACTTTTAATAATTTGTTATTACCAGACGTAACTATTAAATACTTTATTGTTTAGTTTCTTACGATATTACTGCCAACATAAACCGTACGATTAGGTTTAATAGTTGGTTAAACTTTTTAGCCGTTATACGTTACAAACTTTTGTTCAACAGTATTATCAGATTTTAAGCAATACCCTTAACATTATATCGTCCAGCAAATAGTCCGCTTCCAAAAAAACCTTCCAGGTACCCGAGGATAGCCCCATGGATTCCGATAATAAGAAGATTCGACTTAGTTTTTCCCAGGAAAAAACCTTGTGCCGACTTGATTGGTTAATTAACGCGGTTACGCAGCTTGCCAACGATAAAATCGAGCTTACTGATACCTTTAAGGAAACCCGCGACCAACTGAAAGCCCAAAAAGTCGAATTAATAAAATAAGCAAGCATAAAGCAGCCCGATTAGCCGGATCAGCCAGCTTAATCAGCATAACTTACTTAGGTAGCCTATGGTAAAGAAACCGGAGAAGTTTTAAAGCTTATCAAGCTTACCCCTTTTAACGGAACCATTACCAAGTTATAATAGTTCCTTACGGAATGCCGGGCTTACTTTAAGTACTTCTTTATTAGATTCGCAACGTTAACTTTTCGAATCCAGTTCCCTGTAAGATAATTAACCGGAAGTACGGCCACCTGGTTTAAGCTTACTTTTCGTAAGTGAGTTATTAAACCTTTTTAATAAAGATTCGCAGAAATAACGAATATTTATAACGGCTACGAAAGGTTTAAGAAAGAACTAAAAAAGGCATTCGGAATGGTGGACGAAAAGATTAAGGCTAAGAAAAAGATTAAAGATTTAAAGCAAAAAGGATTAGCTTTTAGATACGGCAATTTCTTTATCCAGTTAACTTCGAAGATTAATTGCGGATAAGAGGTATTAATGGCCACATTTTTCGACGGCCTGAAAGAAGAAGTACAAAAAAAGTTGTTTAAGGATAAACGCCTTAAGAAGTTAATAAACTATATCGCTATGGTAGTCAAAATCGACGACCAGCAATACGCTTAAAGGACCCGATACTTTAAGGACCGTCAAAACAATAAGCTAAGGCACCCCCTTAGCATTAATACGCCATAAAGAATTAACACATCCCATAAAACGGCACCAGGACCTATAAAGTTAAGCGCAGTGTAATAATGCGACCTGCGTACCATTAAGTGCTTTAACTGCAATAAAATAGGACATAAAGCCTTCCAGTACAAGGTACCCAAAAGGTTACAACAGAATACCTGGACACCAGTTCCTTAGGGACCTCCGCAAAACAACTAAGGAAGCGATAACAAATCGATTAACATAATCAGGATTAGGGACGATCACGATCCCCCTAAGGAAGTATAACAGGGATTATAGGAGGCCAAGAAGCTGTCCTAGGCAGCCATTCAGGAACAACGAAACCCTACTATAGGACCTATAATAACCTAATAGCTAAAAAAAACCCGATAATTAAAAAGAGCCTTCAGAAAACAAGTTACTCTTCCGTTCGCAAAAGAAACGGCAATAACGGTACGAATAGTTAAAACTAAACGCATAAATCAAGAAATACTAAGGTTAGGACGAAAACCTGTTACCAGGACAGCCAAACCGGCACGGAAAACTTCATCCTATCTAATACAAGCGCATCCATTACCTTAAACATATGAAAGGAGAACGGTACATCGAAAAACGACTTATACGGATATATAACCAGGGATTTAACTATAACGAACCTGTCGTACATCCACCTGGTGGTATAAGCAGTATCCGAAATGGGGTCTTGATTTGCAGGTAATAATAAGGCGAGAAATGATTTATTAGGGGTTTATTCGTTAAAAAAATTTAAAAACTTTTCCCTTAATTAAAGAACGGTATTGTTACTTTCAGTTAAAAGCTTAGATTAATAACTAAGGAGCGAAAAACTAATAGGTGCTATTTACATAACAACTTGGCTCGTATATATCCTTTTCGTCTCCTTAAGGTCTCTGGAGCCTTTTTATATGGTCTCCTAGGAGTCTCTGGATGGTCTTTGTCAACGCGATAGAGACCATTTAGTGGGGCCGAGGTTTACCCGTTAAGGATACCCTCCTAAGGTCTTACTTCCAGCTTTAAAAGTCCTTCCTGTTTCGTAACACTATTTCCCTTCTTACGAAATTTTTGTCTTTAAAGATAAATAAATTAATCCCCCCTTCTTTAATTGGCTCCTAATTCCTACGGTCTTTAATTAACTCGTTATTATATTAAGTTCCTTACGAAAACGACTTAAGCCCTTTACCGATAACAGAAAAAAGCTTACGTTTTTTATTATTAATTTTAATTACCTCGTTATACCGTACGAACGCTGCGAAAATCTAGGGTTAAAATATAAAATATTCGAAGGAAGGAAAAAGTATTAACACTATTACGAAAGGAATATATGGTATGGGGGTAACAATATTTCCTTGGAATCGTTACAAAATATTCGATCGAAAAAAGCGCGGATTAACAAGGAAAAAGAAAATAACTAAAAAAACGCTATTAAACCTTTAGCGGTTGTAATCCGAGGCCACGGCGAAGCTAATTCGGTTAAGTCGACAGCAAGATTTTTTTCAACGCCGCGGGGTAAAAATAATTCGGTAAAAATTTGGTTCTATTAACGAATTAAAGGAAAAGAAAATTAAAAAAAAAGGAACGTTTACGGCAAAAGCAGGCGTAATTAGTTTCGAACATTAATTCCTTCGACTAAAACGTCACGGGTTTGGATTTAAGCGGGGAACCTTTATCATTTATAACCTTAACCGCGTTAAAGACAATCGGTTAAAATTCTGCCAGTAAAACGTTTTAACTAAATCTATCGTATTCGTTAAATAATTAAGTGGTTCCTAAATGTTTTTTTCGTATAAATATCTTTCCTACTTAACTAAATACTAGATCTTATTTTTTAATTATTTTGGAATCCAATATTCGTTCGACTTCGTACTTATTATCGTCTTTTTCGATTTCCAAACTTATCTCTAACGGGGCATTCTTAAGTGCTGATTTAAGCAAGGAAATATAAAAAATAAGGTATATCTTTATTATCTTAGGTAATAACAATCGGTAATTAATTTTGGAAATAACCTTGTTAATCTTAAACGGACCAATTTCTTCAAAATTAATCTTATCGTTAAACCTTTTGATCTTAATTTATAAAATGTTCGACGTTACGTTTTATCTTTAACGTAACAAATAAACCTTATTTCCTTTCGCTAAAATTAATTCCTTAATTCTCTTTCTATTATAATATTAAGCCATCTTTTGCTAAAAAAAACGTAACTCGGTTTATAGGCGGGATTATATTATCTTAATCTTTATTACCATTATTTCGGCTTATAAAATTATGATAGTAATTACAGGAATCTTATGCAATAATTGCTTTAATTATTAGGTTACTATTTTATATCCGTACATAACTATATAAAGAAAGATACTTATATTTTCGTTAATAAACGTATTATAAGCTATTTGTACTAATAATAACAACTTTACCTAATTATCTTGCTGGTAATTAACATAATTTCGGAAATATTGTTCCAAGGTTTAATTTAATCGTTTTATTTAATTATCTATCTATAAATAATCAGTTATTAAGAACTTAAGTTTAGCATCTATTTGTTTTAAAAAGCTAATACCAAACTTGGATATAAAAATCTTATTTTGGTCAAAAATAATCTTTTTTAATATTCCGTATTTATCGAAATAATATCGGATAAATATATGAATTAATTATTTTGCCGTTGCGGTTCCTTTAAAAAGTAGGAAGTACCCATATTTAGTAAATTTATCAACGATTACCTAGATTCCGTCGTATTCGACTTCGGTAATTAGGTTTTTAAATAAAGGAAGGCTGGTAATAAAATCCCAAGCTATAATATTCCATACCTTATTAAAAATGTTAGTAGGTTATAACAGCCTATAAGGCTTATGGCGTATTACTTTAGCCTTATTGCAGATATTGCAATTCTTAACGACCTTTTTAATTACTCGGCGTAGTTCTGGGAAGTCGTACCTTTTTTATAATCGTCGGGTGGTTTTAATGATTCCTTGATATCCATATAATAACTTTTCGTAAAATTCCTTTACGAATTATTCCTATTAGTTCCTAAGAACATAAATTTTACCATGGTACAACAGCTAGTTCTTTAGCTGTCCTCCCAGTTATTAAATCTCTTTCTTTTTATTTATGTCGTAAAAACTTCGAAATTATATCAAAAATTTGGAAATTAATTTCCTTAGGATCTTATAAAACTGTATAGTACCATCTTTGTTATATTATAGCATTTATATGCTTCGTTTGGGAACCTTAAGATTATAATCGCCTTTACGATTAAAAATATACGCCTGGATATGTTCTTCTCTTTTAATATAATATATTTTAAAATTAAACCTCGATAAGAAATTTATCCAAATTTTATGTTGTTTATTTAGTTTTTATACCTTCATAAATTAAGTAACGTTCTTATGGTTAAAATAATTATTAAAAGGCTTTTTGGTTCCGCTAAAAAAAGGTTCCCACTCCTTAAAAGCGTTAATAATTACTAACAGTTCCTTATTATAAATCGGGTATTTAAGTTCTGCATCTTTAAGCATTTTCGAATAATAAGCCACTAGGTATTATTTATCGTTATCCTTTAATTATTTTAGGACGGTATTTAATACGTAATTTAAGGCGTCTATTTTTAGGCGCTTTTTCTTATTTACGTTAAATAATCTTATTATAGATCCGCTAATAATTACGTTTTTTAAAATCTAAAATACCTTCTTTATATTTTTTAAAAACCTAAACTCCTTATTAACGTACTTTTTAATAATAAGTTTCGTTAATAATTTAACTATATTTCCGTATCCTTTAATTAGGCCTTGTACCTAACCCGTAAATTTTAAAATTTACCGGATATTAGTAACGGTTACCTTATTAAGGATAAACTAATCTTTAACTACTTTTATCTTAAAGCGTTAAATTTAAATTTGGCCGGAAGTAAGTATATATTTTAAAAAGTCTAGCTTTTATATATGCCATACGCTTTTAGCTGGGCTAATTCGGATATTCTCCTTATCCAAGGTTTTAAGTACTTAAACCATATACTGTTTATATTCTTTTAAAGTTCCGGAATAAATAAGAATGTCGTCGAGGTAAATAAATATAAACTTATCCAGATACTTTCGTAAAATGGTTATAACCAAGCGTTAAAAACTGGCGGGAGTATTAATAAGTCCCATAAGCATTACTTGGTATTCGCAAAATCCATATATCGTTTTAAATACCGTTGTTTATTTTTGGTTTTAGGTTATTTTAATACGGTAATAGCCGTCTCGAAAATTAAATATCATAAATTATTTAACTTTATTAACTTTTTTTTAATATGTTTATAAGAATTAAAAGGTATCCAGTTTTGATCGTAATATTGTTAAGTTATTTATAATCGATAACTTTTTTGAAAACTAAATTTATATTTTTATTAATCTTTTGCTTTCCCTCCTTAATCTTTAGTACCATAAAAACGGGATATTTAATAAAAAAATTAAAATGTCAAATATATCCTTTTTTTAGTTTAAGTTAAATAATTTTCCGTAAAGCTTTTAATTTTTTAAGGTTTATATAATAAATTTTGTAAAGTTTAAAATAATATCCCTCCTTCATAGATATCCGATAATCCTATTAACCATATAATAATAACTCATAATTTTCCCTATTCTTAAACAATCTTTTAAATTCTTGATACTTGGGTGGTATTATTTCGACTTAATCTGGCACTTACACCTCCCTAATAACATAACAAATTTCCTATTCGTTTTTTCCGGATAATTTCTTATTACCCTTTTAGGAAAATATCTAGCATTTCCAGTTAATATCCGGATTATTAGTCCTAAACCATAACATTCCCAAAATAATATTATGTCCGGAAATGTCGGCAATATCCAACGAGATTCGTTTTTAATATCCTTAAATCCAAACGGGAAGTTTTTCAGTTTTTCGCAAAACTCGTCCGTTTTTATACTTAGATAAGCTTCCGTTTACTGTTCGTCACTTATAGGATTTTAACTTATACCTTTAAAGAATTTAATGTTTTTTTGCTGCCGCGGGAAAAATGAAGTTATTTTCGGCTCTTAAGTCCATCATAACTTTAAATATATTATTCTTATATTAAAGTAGAATTTCGATTTAACTGCGTAATCCCTTTACCGCTTCGTATAAGGTTTTATAAATTAGGGCTCCTCGATGCCTTATTTTCGAAAGCCTTTAACGTTTCTTAATTTATAATAATGTTTAGCCTAAAAAAGTCTTCATTCGTATACCTTTTAAATAGCGTATTTAATGCATTAATTGTTATTTCATTTAAACCATGTTTTCTTATTATACCTATATTCGGAAGTAACTGTTTTCCTTAAGTTCGATTCTTAATTTTACACCTTTCGAATTAAGTAATCAAAACTATAATCCTCCGAAAAAGGTATTCCCATATCCAAAAGTTCGTATTAAATATAAAGCATCGGGAAATAATATAAGTATCCTTACGATATAGCTTTCTAACTCCATTCTAATTCGGGATATAAATAACAAGATTTAAAGTATTCTGGCTATCGGGGGGTTTCTATACATCTGTATTCGTTATCTAATTTAATAAATATTTGTTTATTCCATCTAGGCCAAAATCGTTATCTTCTTTAGCTCTAAAATATACGAGATAATCGTCGACATAATAAACGGTAAAATGTAACAACTTATGCTAATTTTCTCAGGATCTGGTATATATCGTATATTCGGGAAGTTTGCAGAGCTCCGGGGATAATTATCCGTAATTACTAACGTTGGGTCGGAACTAACCATTTTTATCGTATATTATATATTAAAATGTATCAAGATGACAAAAACATCTTAACTTTATGATTATCCTGAAAGTTGTCCGTCCGTGATAATATTTACAAGCTTTAACCTTAAAATCCTAGCAAATAAAATAATCCTTGTATTTTAAAATGTTGTTGTAGATCTAAATAATGGTAATAATAATAAATTCTAGCTAGAAAAAAAATCGAACTAACTTTATTATTTTCCTTTTTTACCTTATTGTCGGTTTTTTCTTTAACCGTTTTAGCTTCTTTTTAGGTTTAAAAAATCCCTTTTTTTAAAGTTCCTTTTTGCAAAAAAATGATATTCGTTTTTAAAATATCCCTTTTTACCACAATGAAAACATTTTATATGAAACTTATCTTTTGAAAACTTTTTTAAAGTAACGCTTACTTCCTTTTAAGGTTTGCTTTTATCCTTTTTAATTCGGTTATTAAAATCTTTATCATCATTTCGTTTATTAATTTTTTTTTTCGAAATACCGATTAAAAATATTTCGGTTAGGGATAATTACTTTGTTAATATATTTTTTAAAGGATCTTATTTTAAGTACTATATATATCTCGTCCTTAACTTAAGGTTTTAAGCTATCGTAAAAAGGATAAAATAATGCGTTTTTTAATAAATTAGAGATCACGGCTAAATTATTAAATTCTATCGTATACTTTGTAACTAATTTAATCTGGTAAAAAGAAAATATAATTATTTTACCGCGTGCTATTTTTTATTTAAATTTCTAAACATAACTTGTATTCGGTTTTCGAAAGATCGGTAATCGTTAAAATTATAATTAATAATATTTAAAAATTCCTTAAAGTAATTCTCCAGGTAATCCTTTATAATAAGCTCGAACCATAAAAAAGCCCGTTTAGTAAGCAAATAAAAGATAACTATCACCTTTTAATAATCCTTTATTAAAAAGTTTTAATAAAATTTAAAATAAATTCTAACTTATACGAAAAATCCTTCCGTATCTATAGTTCCATTATAAGGTTTTAGGGTAATTAGTTTATAGCCTTTAATCTCCGGTATTCCGTAATAGCTAGAAGGTAAGGTAATAACTTCGCGGTACCGATTAAGGCCAAACAATAAAAGGGTTAGGGTTCTTTCCTTTATTTTTTGGGTAGGTTAAGCCATACTTTTTCTAAAAGGTTAAGGTCTCTCCTTTCTATCCTTTTCTAAAGCTTAAATTCTACGTAACAGGATCTTTATTTTTTCCTTAAAGGAAAGCTTTTTCTTCTTTCCCTTTAGGCCCTAAAATTCTTAAACCTTTAATCCTTTTTCCTTTTCCGAATCTCGTTAGACCTTAATAATATCCTTTAAAGCCGGGGTTAGTTATTAGGTCTAAAAAAAAAGGGATTTCCTTACCTCTACTTATAAAACATATAATATTATTAATTAATTAAAAAGTTTCTTCGATAAAAAGTAAATTATTTAATTTAGTTATTAATTCCTTATTAACTTATAACGGGGATTAAATATACTATTTATCTTTTAAACGTCGTTTTATAATGTCGTTTCTACTAAATTTAAAAAAGCTTATGCTTAATTAGGCTTAAAATTATCCGTCGGTTATTAATTAAAAAGTTATTAAAATATAACGAACCTGTTATAGATTGACCTAAAAGTATAAACAAGATCCAAAATAAGGTCTTAATTTGGAGATAACAATAAGACGAGGAATAATTTACTAAAGGTTTATTCGTTAAAGAAATTTAAAAACTTTTCCCTTAATTAAAAAACGATACAGTTACCTTTAGTTAAAAGCTTAAATTAATAACTAAAAAGCGAAAAGCTAGTAGGTACTATCTATATAAAAGCTTAGCTCGTATATATCCTTCTTGTCTTCTTAAGGTCTCTGGAGCCTCTCTATGTGGTCTTTTAGGAGTCTCTGGATGGTCTCTGTTAACGCGACACAGACCATTTAATGGGGCCGAGGTTTACCCGTTAGGGTTACCCTCCTAGGGTCTCACTTCAAGCTTTAAAAGTCCTTCCTATTTCGTAACATTAACTTTCATAATCAAACCGGAAAAGACCCTAGGAACTAACGATAATATAAACACCTAAAGGCATTTGCCTTAGAAGATACCGTTAACATCATTACGGTAACAACAGGTTAGCCCGAAAGAAAGAATTATCTTAACGAAAACCCTATATGCTATTTCGGATGGTACGAATATAAAACAAAAAAAGAATGGATCCATTAGATAATCATAAAAGTATTTTTAGAAATAATTAATAATTTAAACTTCCGCTTAACCTTTACGGATAACCCGGAAAAGCGATAAAAAATTAAAGACGAAATAGAAAAAAGAAATAAAAACACGAGGTAATACGATGCCCAGTTTTAAGTATGATAGGAGGAACGAAAGGCCTCCGAATTAAAATATATTAACAAAAAAGACTTTCAAACGCAAATCCTTTTACGTAAAGCTACTTTACGCCGATAGAAGGGATAACTAAAGCAATTGCAAGCCCTTAACGCACAGAATTAAAAGCGCATCAAAGCGATAGAAAATAAGTTAAAAGATAGACGCCACCTATAAAAAAGCAGGAAGAAAATAAGACCCGGAAAAGCTAATAGGAGCTTCTTAAAAGGGTTTTAAACGTAACGATAGAAGCTAAAAACGACCCTATTACTTTACAAGTACGAATTAAGATATATTAGTTTACCGCATTTATGGATTACGGAATAACAAAAGGTAATTATATTAAATCGGATGTGGTTAACCGACTTCGACTACTATGGAAGGAAAAAACGGAACCCTATATTGCCGAGAACGCAAAAGGTTAGGCATTTACCTACGATAATGGAAAAATTAGCCGCAAAATTAAATACCTTGAGATCTTCGTTAACGGACGAAACCAAACAGTAAATTTTAACATCGTTCCGATAAGGAATTACGACATGATCTTCGGAAAATTATAGTTCTACCAATATAACCCCTTAATCGATTAAATAACTGGCCAAGTAAAATTCGCTTCATATCCATTCGATAAAGCGAACTAAGATACGAAAAAATCGTAACATTCGATCCAAAATAACGACGAATGCAGGCATAAGGATACGAAAGAAATCTTACCACTTATAGAAACAAGACATAAAAGAAAGCAAAGGCCTCATAGAAAAGTACGACGCATTATTGCTACCATTAGAACAAGATTGCGAAAAATAAACAATTATCTACGACATCAGCCCTCAAAGCCAGAGACCATAGCTAACGTACCTTTACAGTACCACAGATATAAACGACTGTTTTAAAAAGAATTTAAGACAAAATTACCAGAACATAGCAAATAAAACCACGAAATAGTCATTAAAAAAGGGACATCGACCAGATTTTATCCAATTTACAACCTCAACGAGACAGAATTATAGGCATTACGTAAATACCTTAAAAACAAACTTCGGAAAGGTTACATATAACGCTCCAATTTATCAGCCGGATACCCCATATTCTTCGTATTAAGGGAAAATAGGAAATTACGCCTGGTTATCGATTATAAGTTGCTAAACGATATTACGGTTAAAATAGGATACCGTTACCCATTATTAATAAAATAAAAAATCGCTTTTAGGGAGTAAATTAGTTTATAAGCTTAGATTTTAAAAAAGGATAGAATCAGATCCGTATTAAGCGAGGACATAAATGGAAAATAGCCATTAAGACGAAATACGGACTTTTTAAGTACTTCGTTATACCTTTCGGATTTACGAACGTACCAGCAACTTTTTAACAGATGGTTAATTATGTATTTAAGGAATACTTAAATATCTTCGTTATTTGTTACCTCGACGACATTCTCATCTATTTAAGAAATAAAAAATAATATGTAAAATACGTTTATACAGTTTTTTAAGCCCTATAAAACGCCAAGTTACTTATTAATACAGAAAAAAGCTAGTTTCATACGCAAAAAGTGGAATTTTTAGGATATATTATTACCTTAGGATGTATTAAGATAAACCCCAAGAAAATTATTATAATATAGAAATAAAAGATGCCTATTATAGTTAAGGAAGTACAAGCCTTTTTCGGATTCGCTAATTATTATAAAAAGTTTATTCGGAACTTTAGCAAAATAATTATACTATTATCCAACCTAACTAGAAAAGGAAATAAGTTCCTCTGGATAACAAAAACAGAAACTGCTTTTTAAAAAATTAAAAATGCGATTACCAGCGAGCCAGTATTAATTATATACGACCCAAGCCGCCTAGTTAAGCTTAAAACCGACGCTTTGAATTACGTTTTAAGCGTAGTAACAGGATACCGCGATAATTAAGGCAACTTATACCTTATTACCTTTTACGTTTATAAGTTAAAAAAAGCGGCCTTAAATTACGCCATCCCCGATAAAGAGTTTGTGGCTATTATTAAAGCCTGCCGAAAATTTAGATATTATTTTAAAGGAAACCTTTACCAGGTTAAGGTATATACCGACCACAAAAACCTTATTCGCTTTACCACCACTAAAGAGTTTACAGGATGATAATTACGTTACGTTAAAGAACGAACAGAATATAACTTTGTTATTATCCACAAAAAAAAAATCAAAAAACAGTAAAAGAAACGTACTTAATTAAAAACCAGACCTCGAGGAAAAAATAATTAAGGTTAACCACCAGATCTTCGACATTATATTAAAGGGATACCTCCAATTACGACAGATAATAACAAATAAAGCAGCATCCCCTAACTTATACCAGAGAATCCAGGAATATACTAATAATCTACCTAAGGACCAGAAAATTAAAAAAATACAAGTCCAAAAAGAATACCAGGAAACATTAGTACGAGATATATATGAATACCAGTTACACGGATACCTAAGGATCCATAAAACCTTAACACGATTATAACGTATTTATTACTTTTTTAAAATAAGATCAGAAATAAAAAAAAATACGATAATAATGTTATATTTATAATAAGGTGAAGACTTGACGACACAAACTATACGGAGAATTATAGCTATTACTAGTCACAAAACGACTATAAGATTTTATAATTTTCAACTTTATTATCAAGCTTCCACTTTTAAAAAACTTAATTACGGGCATATATTATAACAGTATTTTCGTAATGGTTAACCGGTTTAAAAAGTTCTCTTATTTCCTACCACATAATAAGGGTATAAACGTAAAATAATTAACTTATATCTTTTTAAGACATATCTTAAACGTATACGGATTATTATCGGAAATTATTTTAAATAAAGGCATAATATTTATTTCGAAAGTTTAATAAGGACTTATAGCATAATTCGGCCTAAATCATAAGCTATTTAACGTATTTAAACTCTAAACAAATGGATGAATAAAAGGAATTAAATAAATACTGGAAACTTACTTACGATATTATATTAACTACAAGCAAAATAATTAGGTACAAATGCTCCCCGTCGCCTAATTAGCTTATAATACCAGTTATTATAAAAGTATTAAAACGATTTTAACGAACGTTAATTTTAGGTTTATACCAGAAGTTTACAGAAATATACACGAAGGCTTTATTAACGTTAAAGTAATTCTTATATTAAAATAACTTAGGTAATTATACGCAAAAATAAAAACAAAACTTGAATTCGTACGTAACCAAATAAAGAAATATTATAACTAAAAAAGGTTAAAAAAACCAACCTTCCAGAAGGAAAAGATGGTTTACCTAACTACTAAAAACATCCAAACCAAATAACCAAATAGAAAATTCGACTTTAAATATATGGGATTATATAAAATTATTAGAAAGATTTTAAAAAATAATTCCAAATTGGAACTATTACTTAAGGTTAAATTCCATCCAGTCTTTTATGTTTCTTTACTTAAGTTAACAGCGGATATTATTAAAGTTAATACAGGATATAAGGAAAAGGTAAAAGAAAATATACCGATATACGAAGCAGAAAGGATTTTAAACATACGTAATAAAAATGGACTTACCGAATACCGAATCAAATAAAGAAATTACCCAAATTCCGAAAATACCTAAAAACCTGCCAAGAACCTTATAAACGCCCAGCGTTTATTAAGGAGTTTCACCAGCAACGACGGATATACCCTAATTAGCAGTTAACCAATTAATAGGTTTAAACCAGTCGACCGGATTTGCGACTTAGCTTAACGTAACCATAATAACCGCCGCCTTCAATTATTCTTATTCCTTTTTTAAACGTTTAAACTCTTTTATAGCCTCCGTACCTTTTATATTACGACGAAGCATCTCGATACATTAACGACGAAAAAGCCGTCTTTGCTTCTACAAACTGTTAAGTTTATTAGCAACAGCTCGTAATATTTTTCGAACCTGCTGCTCTTTACGTTTTAAACGATGTTTTTTATTTAAAAACTTTTATTACTTCGTTTTTGAAGGTTTAAAAACATTATAAAGGTTACCATAACGAACGTATCATACGTATTTCACGGATCCACTACCGACTTTATAATCTATACCTTCCTTTTTATAACGAAAATAAAAAGGCATATTAAAACTAAAACGTTTAATGCGTTCTAAGAGAATAAAAACGTCAATACGCTGGCGAGAACGACGTTTTTTAATTCGACCCGACATAATAAGTATAAAAAATGGAAAGTTATTTACTAGAAATTAACAAACAAATAATCGATTTTTTAGGGCAAAGATCCTGAAGGGAAGAAATCGTATTATGACCTAGCGGTTTTGGCTGTAACATAAACGGTCGGGCCTTCTCAAGGTTAGCCCCGACCCGAGCTAATGGCTTACGTAACGGGCTTAAGAACCTTAACGTACCAAGCTCCTTAAGCTCTTTAAGCCGCTATGCAAGCTTAAAGGGCTTAACGGCCTTAAGGGTTTAAGCCGTTTAAGCATTTTAAGCCAAGATGAAGATATATACGTTCGTTATTACCATAGCTTAGATAGATTACCAGCTTATAATATAACTTGGTTACCTAGATTACCTTTGACAATCTGCAATTACTAAACGTAACCATTGAATACCTTATTGCTCAGTTCCCATGACACTACTGCCAACATAAACCGTACGACTAGGTTTAATAGTTGGTTAAACCCCTTAGCCGTCACAGCAAGCTTCGAGACCTTACTAATAAGAGGCCGAATAGAAACATCTGAGTTAGCCAGTCCTTAGGGCTGCACCAACGCTTAATCTCCATACCAATTACCCGCTAGCTTTCTATTATCTTTCCGGATACATGATCCCG
The DNA here is from genome assembly GCA_004154915.1 of Monosporascus ibericus. Classification (NCBI taxonomy): domain Eukaryota; kingdom Fungi; phylum Ascomycota; class Sordariomycetes; order Xylariales; genus Monosporascus; species Monosporascus ibericus. The sequence goes on along the minus strand of QJNU01000133.1, from coordinate 87,255 downwards.
CTCCTGCTACGCGTACATATCCTCAGCGTTACTGTTTGACTGCTTCCGAATGAAGCTGTTATTATTGCTTCTGTATAACGTAGCGCTGTTAGGCCGTGATCGCGGCTAAGAGAAGGAACACGAAAATCTGAAGGACTATTAGGAGGGAGACCGAATTTTGACAGCCCTGCAAGGTACCCCTTAGGGCCACGCTAAGGCTAATCTCCATACTAATTGGCTACTGGCTTCACATTAAACTTTAAGGATACATGATGCCGCGCCTACTACGCATACACATTCTTAGCGTTACCGTCGGACTGCTTCCGAACAAACCTGTCACCACTACGTCTGAATGACGCAGCGGTATTAAGACGTGATCACTAGATACTGATGGATGGTACACGATGAACTAAAGGACTGGCTGTTATATTAGCAACAGTGGTTATATCTCATTGGCTCTATTAAAATGCGGTGTACTTGTATGAGAAATATTACGTCCGAGATACGTAAAACGAGTCGGAAGTACCTAACTAGGACGTTAGACTTACTCTTACAACATAATAGATTTTTGCCTCTGCGGCTTATATTAAACTTTAAGAGATATAACGCCGTCATTTATTAAAAGCGATTATTATAAGACATATAAGCAGAGGCTACGGTGAATTATATAATATACTTTGATTAACTAGGTTTAAAAGCTAGCTAAATCTAACTATTAAACGAGCAGTTACAGTAAAGAGCTTTTATAATACAAGTTAATAAGCTGAAACTTTATCAACTTATTTCTTATTTTTTTTAAAGATATTAACAAATGTTATATATCTTTAAAAATTAATTAATAAAGTTTAAAAGTTTTTATTACTCTCTATTATTATTAAAGGTAACGTGCCACACATACGAGCTGTACACGCAAATGAGCTGTACACTTTTATCACTATTTTAACTATTTAACTTTAAATACTTATTTCTTAATAACCATAACATAAAACGACTTACTAAAAAAGCGACAATAAATCTAACCGTTTAAGCTAAAAAGAATAATCCGAAACTTAGTTATAAAAAGCTTAATTTTATTTATGACGTTTTATTTATTACCTTAGAAACGCGAATTAACGGCAAACGCGCCTAACCCGATATTATTCCCAATTTACGAAAATTAACGCTAACCGAAAAGAAATCGATTATAAACCGAATCCTTAACCTAAATACGCGAACGTTTTCCGTATGGCTTTAACATATTAAAGATATGGCAGATTTATTACTTACTTAACGCGTTACAATATGCGTCGGGATTAATTAGGTATCGAATTTTGTACGACGGCAAAAAAAGCTTAAAACGTATTTAAATCGAAAAATCGATTATTTACGGGTATTATGCGAAATTCCAAAGATATTTTGCAAATAACTTAAACTTATTCGGGTTATAATCGCAAAATACGGCATCGTAAAAAAGGATATTTATAACTTCGACGAGATGGGCTTTTTAATATGGTTTTTAATAGTATTCGGTATGATAATTACAAATGCCGAAAGGCGTAAAAAATTTAAATAAGCGTAATAAGGAAATCGGGAATAAGTTATAATTATCTAGGTTATTAATTCGCAAAATTGGGTTTTGCCGTTATTTATTATTTTAGCGGGAAAAACTTATTTTAATTTTTAATATCATAATAATCTATTATTAACCGATTAGAAAATTAATAACAGTTATAATAATTAGAAAATAAATAAATTAAGTTTAAAATAGATTTAATATTACGATAAACATACCCGAATACGTACAAAAAAAACGCCTTTTTATTTTTTAACGGTTACGAAAGTTATAATTCGATCGAATTCGAAAAATATTGCGCGAATAACGGTATTATTACGGTTTGTATATTTGCGCATTTTTCTTATTGGTTTTAACTTTTTAACGTTTTTTGTTTTTCAGTTTTAAACCGCGTTTATTTATTATATATCGAAAGTTTAATACGACGTTACCATACCTATATCGCGAAAAAAGATTTTCTTGCCGGTTTTCATAAGGCGTTTAAAGCTACCATGACGTCCGATAATATCAAATCCGGATTTGGGAGAGCTGGACTTATTTTATTCAATCTTAATAACGTTCTTCTCGAATTAAAAGTTCATTCGGTTATACGTATACCGACCGTTTCGCCGTTTACCTCCGCCGGCTTTAATTTTTCCCCTTTTGCGAAAACCCTTAAAAATATCCGCGAAATAAAAAGGTAAGGACGTTAGTTGCAAAAAAAGATTAAAAATTATTAGGGTAGATTATTAACAAAAATCGTAAAATCGGTTAATCTGTTAGCTAAAAGTTATTTAATGCTTTGGCATAAAGTTACTTTTCTGAAATAGGAAGTTACCTAATTACGCGAAACTAACCACGTCCTTAGCAAACGTTGCAAAATTAAAAACAAAAGTTTTCAAAAAGGAGGAACACTTACTATATAAAAAGTATAAACTTTTTTGGCAGAAAAGGAAAAAGGTGGTAAAAAAATGCAACCAATAACAGCTAAAGGTAATCGTCGCAAAAGGGTTAAAATGAAGGAACGGAAATGTGGCGTTTGCGGCAAGCCCGGACATAATGCGCGTACTTGTAAGGAAGCTGTAGGTACGTCTAGCGAAAAAGAGTCCGATTAGTTTGAATTGATTTGTTACGTTATGGTTGCGTAATTTGAATTTGTTGTTGCGGAGTGCCAAAAAGTGTACAGCTCGTTTGTGTGTACAGCTTGTATGTGTGGCACGTTAAATTTAGTTTTAAAAACTTCTTTATATAAGATTATAAAACTGATATTTATATTAATGTAATATTTAAGAAAGTTTAATATTTAGATAAAAAATTATATAACTACGATTATAACACCTTGTGGTAAAATTATTATTTTTAATATTACGAACTTAAATGCTTATTATATTCGAATATCTTCCGGTGTAAACTTTCAAGAATATCGTCGGTTTAAATTTCTTTAGTTTTTTAACTAATATATTAAAAAGAATACTTCGGCACAAAAGAGATTTCAGCCATTTATATATGTATTAAATGAAATAAACGTTTTAAAGAAGTTAGATACGCGTATTATTAAATAATAATAATAAAGAGTAAACGGAGTAAAGGAGTGAAATAAAGACAGTGAAAATTCGAATACTAAATAAAATTAATAAAAGACATACTCTGTTAAAATTATCTTGTAAAAGAATATTATAATTATAAAAAAAATGCCTTTTAAACTATTAAAAGTGGAGCAAATACGAATTATATATAAATGAGGTATATTAATTTAATAATAATACTAAACTTTAATACGTTTTCATTTTCGTTTTCGACAGGTATATATATATCAGAATGTAATAAAACTCGGAAGGTGCTATAATACTAAAATAATAAACATAGTATATATTTTTAAATGAATTTTCAGTCAACTTTAACTATTTAAAATATTTAGAGTCTGTCAGATGTTAATCTTAGTGAAACGATTATTTATTAAGAAGTATTATTTCTAAGCTCAGAGATATATAAAACTAACTATCTAGCCGCTAAGTGTAAAGAAACGATATAAATATCTTGTTAGTATTAGACAGCTAAGGTGCGATTGCGCAGCTTCGACGGACCTAGTTTCTTTATATTAATTTCCTTATATTAAAACGGGTATACTTATAATATGTTAATAAGTGAATAGAATATTCTTATATTTAGCCCCCGAAACTCTCTTTGCACGATATCGAAATCTGTAAACCTTTTAAATGGGCTATAAGATAACCTTATAACTTTAACGTAGAAATTTAATAAACCTTATTTTATTAAGTTCTTTTCTCTCTAAAGAAGACGTGACCGTATAGACAAAATTAAATAAAATGATAGATTATTTTCTTAATTCCTAGGCTTTACTAAACATATCCTTTTCGTAACTCCTCTCCATATCGATTTTTGTCCGTATTCTAGAAATTCTTTGCAGTCCGTAGTGGCCGGGCAAACTATCGCTCGTAATTTTTCTTACATTTTTTTTTAAACATCAGGACATTAGAATCTTAAAGCCCGTTATTATCTTCCCTTTATAGTTCCGCTAATAGTTCGTACCTAACTTTTGCATTTGTCCGCATAATTATTTACAAAGATCGATAACCGTTATTTTCCAAAATTAAATTAGAACCGAACCATGATAAACTAAATGGATTTTTAAAAGAAAGATTTTTTAAATATATAACAATAACAATAATTTTAATTCGGTTAAAAACTTAATAGAAATTATATATTAAGAAAAAATAATTTCTATAAAAGGTTTATCGTTACGGGTTACCAGTATCGTATATTTAAAATTACGTAATATAATATTCCGATAATTAATAAACACTTATAAACTTTAAGAAGGATTAAACTATAAGATTAATCAAAGCTTCGAAAAGCTTTTATACATATATAAGATTTACTTTTAAAGTTTATTTTTAAAATTTACGTTTAGGGTTTATTTTCAAGGTTCACCGCATAAAGCTTAATATTTCTTAAATTATATTATTTAACTCTATAGAGCTATAACGGCAGCAGGTATAAAGTTTATTACGGTTAAAACCTATTAATGACTACGTATATAAATCTCCGAAGCCGACGTTAATTAAAGGATTACAGCTTTGTAAGGGCCTAGTAGTCGGTTTCAAAGTAAGGCTTTATTGGACTAAGATATATAATCTATTATAACTGTAAAAACTATTAACTAATTATGGTATGCGAAAAGATAAGGTATAATATCTATCGTAGAAACTATATCGTGGAATGATATTCTATATATTTGGCTAAGGCTAGAAATAAGCCTTTAACCTATAGCAAACTTGCATTAAGTTCTTTTTCTGAATAATAAACCTTTTTAAATAATTATTTTACTTGTTTTTAAGACCATTATTACTAGTGCTATTTTTCCTTACTCATTACGATATTTTATTATATATTTAATTTTGATAGTAAAGATAATTTAACGTCCCACAGCTATGAACGGGACATACCTATAAGCGGGACACTTTTTTTAGCTATTCCAACAACATATCTTCAATTGCCCATTTCTTAATAACCATAATATGGAACGCCTTATAAAAGAAGCGAAAATGAACCTAGCCGTTTAGGCTAAAAAACGAAACCCGAAACTTAATTATAAAAAGCTTAATTTTATTTATGAAGTTCTACCTTTTACTTTAAAAGTACGCGTTAACGGTAAATACGCCCGAGCCGATATTATCCTTTCTTTGTAAAGATTAACGCCGACCGAAGAAAAATCGATTATCGAACAAATCCTTAACCTAGATACGCGAACGTTTCCTGTCCGGCTTTAGCACGTTAAAGATATGGCCAATATATTGCTTACTTAACGCGTTACGGAACGCGTCGGAGTTAATTAGGCGTCGAAATTTGTTAAACGGTAAAAGAAACTTCAGACGCGTTTAAATCGGAAGATTGATTATTAACGGGTTTTATCCGAAAATCCAAAAACGTTTCGTAAGTAATTCGAGCTTATTCGGGTTATAATTACGAAATACGGCATCGCAAAAAAAGATATTTACAACTTCGACGAAACTGAATTTTTAATAAGGCTTTTTATAATAACGGATATGGTAATTACCAGTACCGAAAAACGTGGAAAACCTAGATAAACGTAATAAAGGAATAAAAAATGGATTATAGTTATCCAGGCTATTAATTCCCAAGGTTAAGCTATGCCGCCATTTATTATCATAACGGGGAAAAATTATTTTAGGTCTTAATATCGCGATAACCTATTACCAGCAGCCGATTAAAAAATCGCATTAAGTAATAATAATTAAATAATAAATAAATTAAGTTTAAAATAAATCCAGCATTTTGACAAATATATTCGGATACGTACGAAAAAATCGAAACGTTTCCTTATTCTCGATAACCACGAAAGCCATTATTCGATAAAATTCGAAAAATATTTTGCAAACCATAACATTATTACGCTTTATATGCCCGCGCATTCTTCTTATCGGCTTTAATCTTTTAACGTATCTTATTTTTCTATTTTAAAACGCGTTTATCCGCGGTACATTAAAGATTTAATATAACGTTATTATACCCATATTACCAAAAAAGATTTTCTCGCCGGCTTTTACGACGCGTTTAAAGCTGTTATAACGTCCGATAACATTAAATCCGGCTTTACAAAAGCTGGTCTTATTTTATTCGATCTTAATAACGTTCTTTCCGAATTAAAGGTTCTTCCAGTTATACCTACGCCGACCGTCTCCCCGCTAACCTCCGCCGGTTCCATTTTATCCCTTACAAAAACCCTTAAAAATATCCATAAAGTAATAAAACAAAAACGATATTTATAAAAGAAAATTAGCAATTATTAGGGTAGCTCGTCAATAAAAATACTTAAGTCGGCTAATCTTATAATAAAAGGTTACATATTATTGTTACATAAAGTAGTTTTTTTTTCGGAAAAAAAACGTCCAATTGCGCGAAACGAATCATATTTTAAGTAAACGTCGCAGGACCAAAAACAAACGTCTTCAAAAAGGAAGAACATTTATTATATAAGAGGAACAAGCTCTTCTGGCCCAAAAAGAAGGGTGTGGTGAAAAAATGCAGCCAACAGCAGCTGGAGGGGGTCGTCGCAAGAGGGTTGAGACCAAGGAACGGAAGTGTGGCGTCTGCGGCAAGCCTGGGCATAATGCGCGTACTTGTGTAAAAGTTGTAGATACGTCTAGCGAAGAAGAATCCGATTGATTTTTATCAATGCGATATGTTGTTCTTGAGTTATTTGAATTTGTTGTTGCGAGGTGCCAAAAAGTGTCCCGCTCATAGGTGTGTCCCGTTCATAGGTGTGGGACGTTATCTATAAATGATTATTAATCTAGTTTATTTTAAACCAAGTAAGGCCGGGAAGACAGTTAGAACAAGGCTAAGTAATAACTCGAGCTTGAATTCAGTTACTTACCTTACAATTAAAACATCGGAAACGTCTATTTAAAGGTATTGAAAATACTTAATTGTAAGTTAACTTAGGCTTTATAACTAAGTACAGAAGATAATGTGATTAAAAGTTATATTTCGAATACTACAGGGGTAAAATAGCAAATTAAGTATTAAATACTAGATTTAAGGCTTAAATACAATATATAGTGGTTACGTATTAACCATATATAAGTAAAGAAATTTATAAGTGAAGCTATATAGTTGAATTAAAAATAAAAAAGATTATTAAGTTTTATTAATATATATTATACATTTATATCTAACTAGTAATAAATAAGTGACTTTTATACTTTATAAAATAAAACGATATGTTATAACGTTTAAAGAAATACATAATTATACAATAGATTATATACCTGGAATGAGATAGTTTCTGTGGAAATCCTATGGTTACGGATTACTAGTATCACATATTTGGAATTGAGCGGCATGCTGTCTTGATTAATGGGAACTCGAAAAGCCGAGGGAACGATCGAAGTTGAAGTTCTTAGCCCCTTTCCTAGCTAACATTTGAGACGCCTAGCCGTAAAACTAACGAGGGATCGGAAAGCCTTTTATACGCTGTTAAGACTTACCTTGAAGGTTTATCCTTAAGGTTTATTATTAAAGTTTGCCTTTAAGATTTGTCTTTAGGATTTATCTTTAAGGTTTACCGCGTAAAGCTTAACATCTTTTAAGTTATATTATCTAACCTTACCGAACCGTAAAGCCAGCGGGTATAAACTTTATTAAGGTTGAGGCTTGGCGGCAAACACGCATTAATCGGCTTAAGAATAAGGCTTTATAACAGTAAGGTATTTAATCTATTCTAATCGTAAAACCTATTAATTAATTATCGTATGCAAAGATACGAAGCAGAATATCTGTCGAAGAAATTATATTATACAATAATTTTCTATATATTAAGCTAAGACCAGAAAGTAATATTTGAATTTATATTAACTCTATATAATTATATAAAATTAAAACTTTCATAGTTAAAAGGAATCTTTAATGTTACATTAACACAGTGATGTGCTTAGCTCATTTATTATAATAATCTGGAGTTAATATTTATCAATAATATATTTATATAATATTAGAATATTTAATTAAAAAGAAATTGTAATTAGTTTTACATACATTTTACTGCAAGTCTATAGTATATAGTAATTCTATAACTTACAATTATATTGTAGTAAATTAATCTTAAATAACACTATAACTAGTAGTGTTTTATTATATTTAGCGCATTTTAAAAGTAAAACATTTTAGTCTTTCAATATAAATAGCTAATTAGATTTAACGAGGTCATGCGGCATTAGATATATATTTACAGTTCATTTTAGTACTTTTAATATACGTAGTACTAGTTAGTATAAAAGCGTAGTTAAATAAAATATATATTAGAAGATACTTGGACTACTCGTTATACAGAAGCCTAGTACGAATTTTTTTGATATATTAACCGCAGCTAAAACTTTTATTATAAAGAGCCTGTTAAACGTAATACGTACAAAGACTAATACAGTTACAGTATCGAATTTAATAAATATACGTTCTTAATAAAAAGGTTAAAGTTTTAGATATTAAAAAGACAAGCTAAGAGAGTTCTTAATAACGTTGTTTAAGTCTTCAAATTTAAGTAAATAAATATGTTGTGTTAAGGCCGTCTAGCAAGTAAAGTAAAATCCTTTCTTAAAACTTATTTAACGAATTAAAGATATTTGAATATTTTCCCTTATTACTTAGAATTCGTACGAAAATAAAATCCTCTTTACATTTTATAGTAGCGTTCAAATATAAAGTATTCCCATATTAGAATCGAAAGTTGTATATTAGAATAGAGCTTTAATATTATTAAAATCGCCCACTTTTAATGCCTAGTATAATAATAATAATAATAATGTTCTTCAGATTAAATTATAATTATAAAATAAGTTTAACTCAAGTATCTTTCTCTTCAGCTATTCAACGTAACGTAGGATTATAAGTATTTAATTTTAATACTTCAAAATGCACAAAACTGTTTTGTTTATAGTAATATTAGAATCTCAAGTAATACAATTACGAAATGCTCTAAAAAGGTTAATAAGTGTCATTTTTAATAGAAACCGTTATAAGAAATCGCGTTAATAATGTATATGTTGTTTTTAAAAATACAAGTTTTAATTAAACTGGTGAGGATTTTAATTATAATATTTAAATAAAAGCTTAAAGGTTAATGAGGTTATAAAGACGGATTTCAATTAAAGTTTTAAAGTTTTATTAATAGAACGGAGGATAAGAAGAGCAAAGTAATAAGTAAGGAAAGTATAACGGCTAATTAGTTTCACTAACTATTAAATCTGGTCGTACGGTTTATATTAGCAGCAGTATCATACAAAACTAAATAATACAGGGTTAGATAATTATATTTAATAATAACGGATTATTTAAAGAATTTATAACACTATTTCCTCTATTATAAGCTAATACTAAATAAATTATGAAATTAATAAGAGGATAATTTTATATTTAGGCCGATACTTTAAACGCGTTAGAACTTTCGAATTTGTCAAATTCGTAGAATGTATTCCGAATTAGATAAGTTCGGAGAGTTTAACCTTCGAAAGTTCGAGCTCGTTATGTAATTATAAGTTCTCAGCTAGACGTTAATATTTTAATTTTCAAACGTTTTACGATTTAGTAAACCTATTAAATTATAATATGCTTTTTCTATTTCTCAACCTGTATTTTTAAACTCGTTTATATACTTATTTTAATAAATATTCCCTTCTGGTTTATAAATTTATTTATTATAGTAAATTTGATTAGAAAGGCCGATTTCTATTAACTTAATAGCGTTTTTATCTTTTTAATATAGATTAAACATTTAAGTTTATTTTAGTATTAAAGAATTCTTATTTCTATTACTTCTTTAAAAGCGTTATGTATAAGATTTATCTTAATTCTGGGAGATAATCGGGCTGTATCGAAGATAACGGTTCTTGTAATCTTTTCAGGGTTTTATGTGTAAATATTAAACGATTTCAAATCAGTAAACCCGCTTAAGGCGAGTAAGAAAGAAATATTATAAAGCTTTTTATATTAATAGAAATAAATTGTATCCTTTTTAAAACTATAGATAGATATGTGTCATTCTACACCTTTCATATTTTAGTAAGAAATTCATAATACAGATGTTAAAAGAATTATGCATTGGAGATAAATTGAAAAAGTTCAAATTTTAACATAATACCGTCCGCAGTAAAGATAGCAAATTAATTTAAGGCCAATAATAACGATTAATCGGAGCCGAATACGCGTATTATGATATCTATATTAATGTGTTCGGCGTTATTAATAGGATTTTTTCAAAAAGAGTTTAACCTTTGTAAAACCTTCATCTAGCTTTTAAGTATTCTTAGAGTTTATATAATCTCTTCTTTTTATTAAGTATTATGTTTTACTTTTTTACACGTTTAATAATTATTTATTTAGTATAAAGTCTCACATGAGCACTCCAAACGGACAAGCACTCCGGATAGTTTGTAGCAAGTTGTAATAACAAATTCAAATTAATTAACTATCATATATTAAGTCAGTTTATATTAATTAGATTCTTTTTCGCTCAAGGTATTTATAGCTCCTTTATCAGTATTCGAATTAATTCCGGGTTTGTAGTAAACATTATATCTTCATTCCTTCGTTTTAACCCTATTATAATAATCATCTTACGCCGTAATTATGTTACATTTTCATACCGAACCTTTGTTCTTTTCTATTCTTAAAAGCGTATTCTTTTTATATAGTAAGGATTGTAGCTTGTTACAGATATTTAGTTCTTTTACACTGTATATAAAATATAATTCGTTTTATATAATTAAACTTTGTTCTCAGAAAAAGCAGCTTTCTGTAAAACTAATAATCGTTTATGATAATATCAGCCGATTTGATTATTTTTCGCAGCGAGCTACCTTAGTGCAAGGTTGATATAAATTGGAGTCTTATTATATAGGCTCAGCTAAATATATAGAAAATCGTTATATAATATAATTTGCACCATTATTATTATCCCGAATATCTTTAAATACGACGACTAATTAATAGGTTTTACTGCTAGGATAAATTATAGACCTTAATTCGATTAAACCTCACTTTCAAGCTAATTTATAGGCTCCTATAAGTACGTAGGTTTTCGACTGATATCGACTTAAAGGCTTAAATATGTTGTTGTCGACAGGCTTCGACCTTAATAAACCTTATACTTACCAGCTATTTTAGAAGAGTTAGAGAATATAATTCAAAGATGTTAAACTTCGTACGACAAATCTTAAAGATAAACTGTAAAGGTAAACCTTAATAATAAATCTTAAAAATAAAGTGTGAAGGCAAACCTTAATAGTAAACCTTAATTGCGTATAAAAATTTTCGAAACTTCTGCTAATTTTACAGTTTGATCGTTTTATAGTACCATTTGGAGTTATTATTTATTGAAATATTTATGCCGCGTAATTTGAATATAGCATACCAGTAATCCGTAATAAAAGGACTTTTATTACAAGGTTAAGTGCATTTAAGGTATCTGACAAAATAATTCTTATAAAACTATTTTATTCCTAGTATATAATTTCTGAAAGATTAACGGACGAACTAAAACTATCGATATTATTATCCATCTAGAATTCTTTTCTCAAAATCCATCGATTTCGACTTTTAATTTTCGGATATAACTAAACTTCCGGAAATAACTGATTTCGATGTTAATACAAAGTTATTCTGGAGAGTAAGAAAGTTATAAAGGAATTATTAGAAAAACTGAAAGCGATAAAGTATAACACATTTTGAAATTAGGAAGTTTAAATTTTAAAATAATATGAGCTAAAGATTTACGGGCAATGGTTTACCGGGTTACTCCGAATTGTGAAAAACATCTAAAATTCGGACAAGAATCGACGTAAATAAAAGCGAGACAGAGCAATTTACAAAGTACATAGGTTAAGTAAAGCTTAGAAATTAAAGTAGTAATCTATTATTTTATTTAATGTTATCTACACGGTTATATCTCCTTTAAAGAGAATAAGTACCGTTTTATATTAATATTTTACAGATAATTATAAGACTTTTCGAAAGCGAGAAAGTAAAATTAATGGCTATAAGCGGGAAAAGGGTCCGTATAAATTTAACCGGAGGAAACTTTATTTCCAAAAAAGAGTTATTAGAATTAAATAGGCTAAATGCAGCTTGTGCATATTCAAAATTAATATTATCGGACGTTATAGTAACTTTAAGTGTTTTAGCAAAACCGAGAAACGTTTTTATTCGTAATATAAGTATGATAACGTCGTATTAAATTTTCGATATAAAGTGAATAACTGCGTTTTAATACGGAAAGATCAAATACGTGGAAAAGATCAAGCTGATAAAAAATAAGCAAATATATAAAACGTAATCCTGAAGTTATTTACTTAATACTTTTCGAACTTAATTACATAGTAACTTTATAACAATTAAAAATGAGAGGATATTTCGACGTTTTATACATATTCCTATATATTTATTTAAACATCAACTTCACTTTTGCTCTAATTATTCGTTATTTAATTATCACGCTATATACGTAACCTTTAATTGAATAATAATAAATATTTTCTAACGTGAAGTTTTACGTAAGGCTTTTTAGTTAAAATGATATATTACGGTAAAGTTTAATTTAATAAATTATTGATTTATATAATTATAATATAATTTAATGTTTATAACGTTTATTTAAACGTTTCACTCCCTTTAATAATTTTCTATTTATTAAACCCGACGTTTTAAAACCCCTATTAAAAGGTTCAGTTTATGGAAATTATTAATATTCTTTTTCGGATAACGTCTCCGACCACTAAACGGACCAAACCAGTAAGCGGACCAATTTTGGAAACATTTTAATTACCCAACTTTAATTGCCCATTTCTTAACATTAACAATATGGAACGACTTATTAAAGAAAAAAAATAAACTTAGTTATTTAGGTTAAAAAACGAAACCCGAAATTTAAGTATGCGATATTTAGTTTTATATATAAAGTTACCAAAACGACCTTAAAGGCACGATATTACGGTAAATACGTTCGAACGGATATTATTTATTTTTCGTAAATCTTAACGCCGACCGAAAGAAAATCGATTATCGACTAAATTCTTAACCTTAATACGCGAACGTTTCTTATCCGGCTTTAATATGTTAAAAATATAACGAATTTATTACTTACTTAACGCGTTAAAATACGCGTTAAGGTTAAATGGGCGCGAAAATTTATACGATTGCAAAAAAAGCTTTAAACGCGTTTAAATCGGAAAATCGATTATTATAAGATATTATGTAAAGGTTTAAAAACATTCCGTAAATGATTGGAATTTATTCGGCTTATAATTATAAAATATGGCATCGTAAAAAAAAATATTCATAACTTTAATAAAACGGACCTTTTAATAAAACTTTTTAAAATATCGGATATAATAATTAAAAGTATTAAAAAACGTAAAAACCTTAAATAAACGTAATAAGGGAATCGGAAATAAGTTATAATTATATAAGTTATTAATTCGTAAAATTAAGTTTTACGGTTATTTATTATTATCATAATAAAAATACTACCTTAATTTTTAATATGGAAAATTTTAATTATTATCCGATTAAAAATTCGGTATAAATTATAATAATTAATTAATAAACGAATTAAGTTTAAAATAAATTTAATATTTTAATAAATATATATAAACGTATACGAAAAAAACTAAATGTTTTTTTATTTTGGACAGTTACGAAAGTTACTATTCGATCGAATTCGAAAAACATTACGTAAATAACGGTATTATTACTTTTTATATGCTTATGTATTTTTCTTATCGGTTTTAATCTTTCGACGTATCTTATTTTTTTATTTTAAAACCTACTTATTTATTATATATCGAAAATTTAATATAACGTTATTATATTTATATCGTAAAAGAAAATTTCTTTTTCGACTTTTATAACGTATTTAAAGTTATTATAACGTCCGATAACATTAAACCCGGCTTTTAAAAAGTTGGATTTATTTTATTCGATCTTAATAACGTTTTATCCAATGTGGAAGTTTTTTTAGTTATGCTTATACCGACTGTTTTCCCGCTTATTTGCGCCGGTTTAATTTTTCCCCTTTCGTAAAAGCCCTTAAAAATATCCGGGAAATAATATAGTAAGGAAGTTATTTATAAAAAGAAAATTAAGAATTATTAAGGTAATTCGTTAATAAAAATAATTAAAACGGTAAATTTTTTAACGAAAAGTAATTTGTTATTTTTATACAAAATTGCTTTTTTTCGAGAAAAAACCGTTTAATTACGTAAAACGAATTATATTTTAACTAAACGTTGGAAAATTAAAAACAAATATTTCCGAAAAGGAGGGATACTTATTATACGGGAAAAATAAGCTTTTTTGACCGAAAAGGAAGGGGATGGTAAAAAAATGCAGCCAATAACGGCTAAAGGTAATCGTCATAAGAGGATTAAAACGAAAGAACGGAAATATAGCGTTTGCGGTAAGCCCGGACATAATACGCGTACTTATAAAAAAGCTATAAATACGTTTCACGAAAAAGAATCCGATTAATTAAAATTGATTTGATACGTTATGGTTGCTTAATTTGAATTTGTTATCGCGAGGTGTTAAAAAACGGTCGGCTTACTGGTTTGGTCCGTTTAGTGGTCGGAGACGTTATTGTATTTTATAATTATAACTTAAATAAGCCCGAACTATTTGTAAAATATTTCTAAGTTTTCGTATAATACCTTTTAAGAATTAATATTCCAATTTAAACGAGTTTTAAACCTTTTGTACTATTAAATAAAGCTTAACACATAATTAATCTTAACGCGTTTCGTAACGCGCGAGGTAAGAAGTATATTAGCTATATTTTAACGTAATAAAGCCGGATAAAAAACCTCCGCGTATTTGTACCGAAGGTTTGGTCGATAATCGAAAAACTTTCCGGTTATCGTTAAGTTTCGCAATTTAAGTAAGTAATCGATGTAAGAAGATAAACCGTTATATTATTTATATAAAGTTATATGTTTTATAATTAAGTTTTAATCCTTTTTGCGGCATTTATTAGATTTATTCTTATTTCATTTCTAACCCGTTTTGTAATATTAATATTAAAAGAAATAATTAACGTTAAATAGTTTAAATGCGCTAAAATAGTCCGGAATATTTATAAGTCCAGGATGCTTATATAAAACGTTATTAAGTTATTTTTTATAGTTTTTTCCTTTTGTTTTAAAGCAACTTTTAGTATATTTCTTAATACTTCGCCTAACGTAATTAAGAAGATTGAATATACGTTAGTTTTACCTTATACCCTTTATTTTTAAGCATGTTTTCATATTTTATTAATAAGTCTATATAAATTAATTAATTTATTATTAAGCTTTTTTTAATCGAGTAACTTAAATCCGGGTTGTAGTTAAGTAAACTCTTCCTTTATAAAATATTAAAATATTTAATATCTTTTAGCTATAATACCTTTGTACTTCATTACCTGTGAATATATATTTTATATATCCTCTTGTTAATAATTATGGAAATTGTTATAATATAAGTATTATTTTAACCATAATAACCGTTTAGCCTATACTTTTAAAAACTCTAAAAATGAAATTCACGTTAGGGTTTAAAAATGCTGTTTTTAATATTCCTATAATAACTACTATCATAGGTTAATTATATAACAGATAAGTATCAAGTTTAAATGTTTGATTTATAAGTTAAACTTTATTATAAGTTACGTTTTAGGGATTTTAAAATATGTTTTTCTATGTAGTTATATAAAGTTTAATTAACTTGTAAGCTTTTATTACAACTTCGAAATAGAAGTTATTTCTTTAATCTTAAAAGATTTCTATTAATATTTCTTATATTGTAAAAAATATCATTAAGTTCTATACATTAATCGTTACGTATTAATATCTCTATCAGGAAAAGAAATTTGAAGAACTTTCTTAAATGAGTTATGAATTATTAAAGTAATATCATGATATACGTTTATAACTGGGTATTCTAATAATCGAAGTTTCGTATTAATACTTAACCTAATTAAATCATAAACTTATTTTATAATTTATATTAGTTATAACTTCCTATATAGGTTATATCGTCGCGTTTTCCCTGTTTAATATAGTATTATTATGTAATTTCTTTATTATTAACTTTACTTTAAATAAGTAATAGGTGCGTTATAACTCTTATCAGGTTCTATTAATTCCTAGGCACATATATGTAACGGCTGGTCGGTTTAACTAACTTTTAAACCTAGTCGTAGGGTTTATATTAGTAGCAGTGTCATAAGAAATTAAGCAATTAGATATTCAATAATTACGTCTGATAATAGCAGATTATTAAAGGTAATCTGAGTAACTAAGTTACATTATAAGCTGGTAATCCATTTAAGCTATGAAGGGTAACGAGAATATATATCATAAGGTGGATCACTTTAGATCTGTGATTTCTTTAAATCCCTATCCATTATATGTAGAGAATCCCGATCGATAAGGAAATTCTTTTAAATCTATACTATATTAATTTACTTGAATTTATTTGTCCATTCGTATCCATGTTATATAACCTTTCTAGGCGTCGGTTAATTCCTAGTATTGTCTTAATCGTATGTCTAAGCTAGTAAGGTGTTGCTTTGTAACATTATGTAACTAACATTTATATATATCTCGTATTAATATTTTTTAATATCATTTTAAAACCTATGTTTTATTTATTCTTTGGTTCTTTAATAAGTTGTTGTTATATTAAGGAACCTTTTAATATAAATTAATAGCTATTATTTTAACAATGATAAAGGGAGCTAATTATAAATATCCGTTTAATATATTATTAAGACTTTAATAACAAGCTTTAAAAACAAATCTTGTTTTAATATTAAATTATATATATTTGCTTTAATATTTTTTAATGCTTTTAAATAAATAATAACGTCTCCGACCACTGAACGGACCAAACCAGTAAGCGGACCAATTTTGGGAACATTTTAATTACCTAATTCTAATTGCCCATTTTTTAATACTAATAATATAAAATAACTTATTAAAAAAGCGAAAAGGAATTTAATTATTTAAATTAAAAAACGAAATCCGAAACTTAATTATGTAATACTTAGTTTTATATACAAAGTTATTAAAACGACCTTAAAGGCCCGATATTACGGTAAATACGTTCGAACGAATATTATTTATCTTTCGCAAAATTTAACGTTAACCGAATTCTTAATTCTAATACGCGAACGTTTTTTTTCCGGCTTTAATATGTTAAAAATATGGCAAATTTACTGCTCATTTGACGGATTAAAATACGCGTTAAAGTTAATTAAGCGCAAAGATTTATATAACGGCAAAAAAAGCTTTAAATGCGTTTAAATCGAAGAATCGATTATTAAAAGGTATTATACGAAATTTTAAAGGTATTCCGGAAATAATTTAAGCTTATTCGGGTTATAATCGTAAAATACGGTATTATAAAAAAGGATATTTATAACTTTAATAAAACGGACTTTTTTAATAAGGCTTTTTATTATATCGGGTATAATAATTATAAATATTAAAAAATATAAACGATTTAAGTAAATATAATAAAGAAATCGGGAATAAGTTATAATTATATAAGTTATTAATTCGTAAAGTTAAGTTTTATCGTTATTTATTATTATGGTAAAAAAAAGATTACCTTAATTTTTAATAGCGAAAATATTAATTATTACCCGATTAAAAGTTTAATACAAGTTATAATAATTAGATAATAAATAAATTAAATTTGAAATAAATTTCATATTTTAATAAATATATACGAACGTATACGAAAAAAACTAAACGTTTTTTTATTTTTAACGGTTACGAAAGTTATTATTCGGTTAAATTCGAAAAATATTACGTAAATAACGGTATTATTATTTTTTATATAGCCGCGTATTTTTTTATCAGTTTTAACCTTTTGATATATCCTGTTTCTTTATTTTAAAACGTACTTATTTATTATATATCAAAAATTGAATACGACGTTACCATATTTATATTACGAAAAAAGATTTCCTTTTTGGCTTTTACGATATGTTTAAAGTTACCATAACGTCCGATAATAGTAAATCCGGCTTTTAAAAAGTTAAATTTATTTTATTTAATCCTAATAACATTTTATCCCACTTGGAAGTTCCTTTAGTTATGCTTATACAAACCGTTTTTCCGTTTATTTCCGTCGATCGTTTTTTGTTTTTTTATATAAAAACTTTTAAAAATATCCGGAAAGTAATAAGGTAAAAATGTTATTTATAAAAAATGATTAAAAATTATTAAGGTAGTTTGCCAATAAGAATAATCGAATCGGTAAATCTTTTAACGAAAAGTAACTTATTATTTTTGTACAAAATTGCTTCTTTTCGGAAAAAAACCGCCTAATTACGTAAAACGAACCATATCTTAAGCAAACATCGAAAGATTAACAACAAACGTTTCCAAAAAGAAAGGATACTTATTATACGGAAAGGATAAGTTTTTTTGGCCGAAAAGGAAAGGGGTGGTAAAAAAATGCAGTTAATAACGGTTAAAGGTAATCGTCGTAAAAGGGTTAAAACGAAAAAACGAAAATGTAACGTTTCCGGCAAAGCCGGACATAATGCGCGTACTTATAAAGAAGCTATAAATACGTTTAACGAAAAAGAATCCGATTAATTAGAACTGATTTAATATGTTATAGTTGCTTAATTTGAATTTGTTGTCGCGAGGTGTTAAAAAACGGTCCGCTTACTGGTTTGGTCCGTTCAGTGGTTGGAGACGTTAACGAAGTTATATTTTATTAAGAACTTAACATTATATAATTATAGTTTTATTAACCTTTTAAAAATGAAAAAGTAGATACAGAGTTTCTAATTTATATGTATTCTAACTTAGCAAATATTTCTATTAAAAGAATATTTCTAATTCAGAAAACTCTAACGATAAATATAATTCCTTTTTTAAAAATAACATAATTACATTTTTTCCGTTACAATTTATAATAGTATATAGTAATAAGATATAAACTGTCTTGATTATCGCGGTACTTAACTATTACACTTGTTACGTAATCTGAAATATCGATGTTAACTTTAAT
Organism: Monosporascus ibericus; assembly: GCA_004154915.1. NCBI lineage: Eukaryota > Fungi > Ascomycota > Sordariomycetes > Xylariales > Monosporascus > Monosporascus ibericus. Next base: position 68,144 of record QJNU01000133.1, on the reverse strand, counting down.
TAAGAGGCTTATATTATATATAAAGAATACTAGTTTGTTAAACGTTGCAGGTTTAATATTTTTAAAATGCATCTTTTATTTTTATCCCTTTTTTAATCTTTTTTATAAAGTTTAATAATAGAGTAATTTTCTTATTAGAATCCTAAATAAAGTTTACGACAAAAACAACGAATGTTAAAAAGTGTTATATTTTTCTAATTATATAAGATCGATATAAATTGAAACCTTATTTTCCAGGCTTATAATATACACTGATATCTGTTTATAGAAGTGCTTTTTATTTCTGTATTATAATAGTCCTTTTAAAATCTTCTTTAATTTATCTTAACATGATAATATCGCTTAAGAGCCTTATACTGTACTTGTAAAATGAGCATTACTTCTATATTAACTAATAAATTCAAGTTTTATAAAGTTTAAACCTCTTATAAACGTATATTACCTATTTTATTTTCATTTTCATTTTCATTTTCGAATATTTAAAAACGCCATCGACTTAATAAACTACTAAAATATCCAAATTACTCTCGTAGTATGTAAAACTATTCGTTAAAAGGTTATTTGTACGTTTTTAAGTTTTAAAAATAAAATAAAACGTGGTCTAAAGTTCATAGTTTATATTAAGAACTATTTTTATCCGTATTTTATTTTAATATATATTTTAGTATATTCTAATAGCTCAGGGGTCATGAGCCTGGGTATCTTATTTTAATCGCTGCGAGCCTGAGTAACCTGCTGCGTGCAAAAAGATAGCTAGTTCGAACCCTGCTTAAAATAACGTCTTCTCAACCACTAACTCAGTACACGGACTATTAGGAGCAGAAGCTGTCAGATAAGTAGCGCAAAAAGTGCGCACTTATTAATACAGTCTTTTAGTGCAGTGGCTACGCAACAAAAGCTCCGGTATCATATCGGCGCTAATTAGAGTGGTTAAGGGCGCTTAAGCTTTAGGGTGAAGGTTTAAAACCAATCAAAATTATCGTATAGCGAGGTGTCAAAAAAACGGCTCGCTTGGTAGTTTGGCTCGTTCGATGGTGTGGTACGTTATTCTTATTATGTGATAGGAATTAAGAGAATTTAATAAATCGATTAACGACTATAAAGATGCTATCGTAATATCTGTTCGTAATTGGGTTTTTTGATAATAAAAGCTTAATAATAAAATTGAAAATAACCGAATTTTATAGTCGCTGTGCGAATGGTAGTAGCTGTAATTTTCCGTATAGCCTCTGTTATCGAGCCTTTGCCTTATTGCATATATGGCACTACCGTCGGACTTTTTTTATTACTGATTTTCTTTTAAAAAAGTAATAAGTACGTTGTACCTTTTTTAAAGTTTTATAAATCCCTAGGTATTAATATAATTAATATTCGTATATATTTTATATTAATATTTTTTGGAATATTTTAACATTCACATCTTTTTTATTCTTTTGTTCTTAAGTAGGCTATAGTTATATTTCTAGTTTTTCTAATATAAATTAAGGAATACTGCTTTAATCCTTGCTATTTATTATATTCGCAGCTATTCATCTGGCGTAATATCGGAAATTTGATGACTAACTTTAATTATATTTCCTTCTAGGTTTAGTACTTTAATTAACGCGTTTAGTTTGCCATCTTTTAGTCCTTTTTGATGGATAGTGATAAAGTCGTATTCTGTTAATTCTTTGGTAATAGTAAAAGAAATAAAGTCTTTATAGTTCGTATATGGCTTATTTTAGTAAAGGCTTCCCTCAAGATAATATCTGAATTTATAAAAAGCCTTAAGGATAGTCATAAATCCTTTATTAGAAATGGCGTAATTTAACTTAATTCCCTTTAATATGTAAAAGTAAAAAGCGATAAAGTATAAGTTGCCTTAATTATCGCGCTATTTAATTACTACGCTTAAAACGTAATCCGAAACGTTGATTTTAAGTTTAACTAAACGGTTAGGTCGTATATGATTAATACTAGCCTACTAATAATCGCGTTTTTAATTCTTTAAAAAGTTTTTTTATCTTAAGTATTTACTAAAATTCGTTTCTTTTTCTTACTAGGTTTCATAATATTGTAATTATTTTGCTAAAATATCGAATAAACTTCCTGTAGTAATTAATAAATCTTAAAACAGCTTGTACTTCCGTAGTTATAAGAGGCTTCTTTTATTCTTATATTGCAGCGATTTTCTTAGAGTCTATTTTACTGTATCCTAGGGTGATAATATATCCTCAAGGTTCCATTCTTCGCGTATGAAACTGGGCTTTTCCCGTAATAACTAAAATGTTTGTGTCCTATAAGCCTTAGAGAACCTTATAAACGTATTTTATATATTTCTTTTCGTTTTTCGAATAAATGAGAATATCGAAGATATTGAGATACTTTTTAAATATATGGTTAACTATTCGCCAAAAGATTACTAATACGTTCGTAAATCTGAAAGGTATAATAAGGTATTCGAAAAGCTCGTATTTTATCTTAAATGTTATTTTCTATTCATTTCCTAATTTGATACATATTCAATTAAACCGTTCTTTAAAATTTAAGCCTATGAACTACTTTATTTTATATAAGCGGTTTTTTAATTTACTAATTAAGGGTAACGGTATTCTATCCTTAGTTACTATATCGTTTAGTTATTTATAATCAATAATTAAGCGTAACTTTCCGTTTTTTCTTATCATAAGAAAAATGAGATATTCGGTTAATAAACTAAGACGTTCTATAAAACCTGTTTTAAGTTTAGCTTTAGAGTATTTGCGTAATACCTATAATTTTATTTCGTTAAAGTTATAAACCGGGTAAAACCTAGTCGATATTCCTTTTTTAAAGATTATCTTATAATCTTATAATCTTATTCGCTATATACTAGTAATTCTGTATTAAGTTTCTTTTGAAATAATCGTTTATATCTGTAGTATTATAGGAATATATTAATTATTATTTTTAGTTTTAAGGGTTAATATTATAAATAATAATATATTTCTTATCACTTTGTTCTAATAGTAACGATATTACGTCGTATTCTTTACAATGTCCTTACCTTCTTTCATATCTTATTTCTATAGATAGTAAAGTTTTTATCGTATCCTTACGCTTACATTCGTCGCTATTATCGGTCGAATATTAAAATCTTTTCGTTTCTTTCTTTTTATCAAAAAGGTATAAAGCAAATTTTACCTCGCTAGTTACTTAATCGATTAAAAGGTTATATTAGTATAATTATAGGTTTCCGAAAATCATGTGGTAATCTCTTCTGAAAAGGATATCGAAGTTTATCTTTTGGTTTCGTTCGTTAACGAAGATCTCGATGTAATTAATTTTGCGGATGATTTTTTTAATATCGTAATTAAATACCTGACCATTCGTCTTCTCGCTAATATAAGATTTGTTTCCTTTGTAGTAGCTTAGGTTGATTAATTATATTTAGTGTGATATAATTACCTTTCTCCATGCTATAATTTATGAATACGGTAGACTAATATTTTTTTAATTTGGCTTTGTAAGCTAATAAGGTCGTTTTTAATTTTTATCGTCGCATTTAAAAACATTTTAAGAAGCTCCTATTAGCCTCTTCGGCTTTTACCATCCTACGGCTTTTTTATAAATAACGCCTATTTTTTAAATCGTTTTGTGACACGTTAATACGTTTCCAGTTTTGCTGGTTAAAAGCTTATAACTGGTTCAATTATTCTTTCTGGCAGCTTAGTTAACCTTTACATAAAAGGATTTATATTTGCAAATCATTTTCGCTAATATATTCTGGTTCTGGGCTTTCTTACCCTTTTTGTCGTGCTTAAAATTGAACGTCGTATTGTCTTATATCGTTATTTCGTTTTAAATTGTTTTTCTAGATCTTTTATCGTTTATTTATATCATTTATAAAGTTAATTAAAAACTTAAATTATTAATTACTTTTAAAGCCCAAGTTGATTTATTTGGGAAAGATATTCTGAATCGACAGTAATATTGATAGCTTTGGCTCGTCCGGTAACTTTATAAAGATTATATTCCGGGAATGGTATGGTTTCTATAAAAAGCCTCTTGTTCCGGAATACCGGTATCGCATATTCGAAATTGCGCGGCATAATGTCTTAATTAATGGGTAACTCGAATAGGTGCCGTAGAAACGATCGAAGCGTAAGACTAGCGAAGGTTGCGAAAGCCTTTTATACGCAATTAAGATTTACCTCTAAGCTTTATCCTTAAGGTCTATTATTAAAGATTACCTTTAGGATTTATCTTTAAAGTTTACCGCGTAAAGCTTAACATCTCTTAAGTTATATTATTTAACCCTGCCGAACCGTAGAGCCAGCTTGTATAAGGTTTATCAGGGTCGAAGCTTATTGGCAACCACGCATCAGAGCTTCCCAAGCCGGCATCAGTTGAAAAATTACGTGCTTACGGGGGCCCAGCAGTCAGCGTCAGAGTAAGACTCTATAGGACTGAGGTATACAATCTATCCTAACCATGAAAACTATTAATAAATCATCGTATTCGAAGATACTGTGTATAGTATCTATCGTGGAAATTATATCGTGGAATGATTTTCTAGATATTTAGCTAAGCCTGGAAAATAAGGCTTCAACTCATATCAATCTTGCATCTGGCATTAATTACTTTTAAGGATATTTTTATAACCGTTTAACAGATTTTTTTTATTTTTTGTTTTATAATCATACTATTCGAAAAAGTATATATGGTGTTCATTGACGTAGCTTTTCTCTTTAGGCCAATTTATTATTATCATAATAACGTTAATGATATCTTATTATACGTACTTTCGCAGTTTTTTATATTATTTTTAATCTTTAAGATTTGTTTTAATTTTGTTATGGAAGTCGAAAATTTGATTATATATCCGTGTGATCCATTTTTCGATATACTCCTGTTTTCGTATGTATTTAAGGTAATAGATACGTTTACAGTAGATAGCATAATGTTTCTAATATCAGTTTAATTATTTTAGTAATAAAGCTTTATCTTAGCCTTAATATTCCTTAATTAATACGTTTAGTTCTAATTATTCGTACGGTTATTGCCGTTTCTATTAGGAATGAGAAAGTAACTTGTTTTTTATAAGTTCCTTTTATCCGTTATCTTCTCTTAATTACTGGGTTACCGTAGGTCCTATGATTAGGGCTCGTTATTTTTAGATAACTACTGAAGATAATAATTTTGCCTGGTAGAATCCCTGTTATATTACCTTCGGAGTTATAATCGTTTCTAACTGAAATTATATTAATCGATTTATTATTCTTCTTCTTATTTCGACACCGTCCTCAGGGAACCGGTATTTAAGTATTTTGTCGTTATCTTTTCGATTTTCTATATTAATAAGCCTTATTTTTCATATTATTTCAGTTGTAATACTGGATCTGGCGTCGGCTTTATTATTATATTACTTCCATTTCCATGGGCTTATATACCGTTTCATAGGATATATTTATTTTTCGTATCGTATTAATATTAGGGGAATGCTTTAATTCGTTATTTTCCCGGTTTTTAAAATGTTAAGTGTTTTTAGGGGTACTCTCCGTTATCCATTTCAATTACCATGGCGATGTAATTTACCAACTTTTCGAGGCATTTATATTTAAATAAGCCTCTTAAATCTATTCTTTAGGTCGTTAAAATACGTAGTTATTAGAGCCTTTTATCCTTAGTTAATTTTTAACGTTAATTAAACGAAAAAGTTGCCGCGTTTAAAAGCTAATCTTTTTTGTTTTAAGTCCTTAATTTTATTTTCGGCTTTTGTTTTTTCGTTTACTATTTCGAATGCTCTCCTTAAATCTTCCTCGAATTTTTTATAATCGTGATAAACTTTCTTAATTATTATAAATCTTTATAAGAGGGTTGATAATTTATTTCCGAAGAACGGGTTTAAATTAAATAATTACCGTTTTAGTTAATTAGTTTATTATAAAGTAAATTTGAATGATGAGTATTATAAGCCTAATTAAAAAGTACTTAAAATATGCGCGATATTATGTAAGAAATTATTATATCTTAATGAGAATTCCGTTAAAACGGCGAAACTTAAGAAGTTAAAAGGTTTTTCAGCTTTTATACCGTACGTATTTTTTAAGTAGCTTATACTGGTTAAGTTAATCAATCCGGTTAAACTAATTACGATAATTAAATGATTTACTCTTTATTTACACAGTTAATTTATTTAATCTTTCAGACTTTTAAGTAGCTACGTTTTCCCTTAAATATATTAATAAATATGGTTGTATAGTTAATAAGTTATATAATTTCGGTAATTAATTAATTCAATTCTTATAAGGCTTTCTTTTTAAGAAAGATTAAATTGAATCTTTTCGTTATCGGAATTTCTGATATTGTTGTCGAAGACTTAAAATGTTACCTTAAAACGATGTTACTTACTAGATAATATAAAATTAAGGGTATTATTTAAAATTTAATAATATTATTAAATAAAAGCTTATAACATATTACGGCTAATCCATTTAATTAATTTTTAAACCTAATCGTAGAGTTTATATTAATAATAGTATTATAAAAAGTTTAAAAATTATAAATAATGAAAGGTAATTTAAGTAATTAAGTTATATTATAAGTTAATGCTCTATTTAACTTATAAAGGTAACGAAAATATATATTATAAATTATATCCTTCTACGTCATAAAAACTGTTTCCAATCCGTCATATTTAGTTATCTAGGATTCCCGTAAATCTAAAGGATCTTTCCGGATCCATGCTATACTGACCTGTTTGGATTCGTAAGATTCATCCGGATTTATATTACGTGACCTTTTTAGGTGTCGGTTAATTCCTAGTTTTATTCCGACCGTATGCTTAAGCTGGTAAGGTGTGGGTCTGTAATATAATTAAGAGATACTAGAATAGGGTTAATTTTATTTTAAATGCTTTTAAAAGCCGTTGTATCTCGTAGTTATTTCGAAATAAGTAAATAACATAACGTAAATAAAACTTTAAATAATAGTATGCAGCATACGGGTATATATAACTTATTAACATAGTATATTATAAGTTAATAACTGAAAGAAATTTCTTACTAAGGAGATTTTGTATATTAAATAGTACATAATACGAAAATTATAATCTCTATTTAAATGAAAAGCGTTAATAAGGCTACTTTTCTTTATCGTTACAGTTATTAAACTCATCTTTAAGCTAGGTGTCTGTGACGGCTAAGGGGTTTAACCAACTATTAAACCTAGTCGTACGGTTTATGTTCGCAGTAGTGTCGTGAGAAACTGAGCAATAAGGTATTTAATAGTTACGTCTGGTAATAGCAGATTGTTAAAGGTAATCTGGGTAACCAAGTTATATTACAAGCTGGTGATTTATCTAATTATGGTGATAACGAGCGTATATATCCTCGCCTTAGCTTAAGGTGCTTAAGCGGCTTAAACTTTCTTGTTAATTAAGTCCTTTTAAATTTTTTAAGCCTTTTTATGACTCGGCGGGCTTAATGTCCTTGGACTAATGGGGACTGTTAAGTTCTTTAAGCCTGTGACGTAATATTTAAGCTCAGGTCGGAGTTGGTTTTTTGGAAGTCCGACTGTGTTTATTATAGCTAAGACCGCTAGGTTATAACACGATTTTTTTTCTCAGGGTTTTTGTCCTTAAAGATTAATTATTTGTTTATTAATTTTGGTAAGTAACCTTTTTTTTAATACTTATTATGTTAGGTCGAATTGAAAAACGTCGCCTTTGTTAGCGTATTAACGCTTTTGTTTTTTCAGAACGCATTAAACGCCTTGGTTTTACCATGTCGTCGAGCTTCTCTTGTTTTCGTTGTAGATCTGAAAATGAGGCTTATAAGGCGTATCATAATTTTGGGAAGTACACGTGCTGTACCGAATATGGGGGTTTCTGTGATTTGTTCGGTCTTTTTAAATTCGAACATAGCAAGTTTGTTGCGGAAGAAGATCGATTAAAATTGGCAGAGCGTATGGTTAAGGAAGAGTTGCTTAAGCTGTAGTAATATTTATCCGAATTATTTGGTCGTCTGGTTCGTTTACGTAAACAGAAAAAGCTTTTTCGTTTTTGCGGCGTTAAGATGTTCCGTCGTAAGATTTAGGGTGCGGAAGTTATAAAGGAGTTTGAACGTTTAAAAAAGGAGCAAAAATAGTTAAAGGCGGCGGTTGCCGCGGTTACGTTAGGCTAGGTCGTAAATCCGGTCGATTAGTTTGAACTTATTAATTGGTCGACTGTTGATTAGGGTGCGTCCGTTGTCGGTGGTGAAAGCTCCTTAATAGGCGCTGGGCGTTTATGAGGTTTTTGGCGGGTTCCCAGGTGTTTTCGGAGTCCGCGTAATTTTTTTATTTAATTAGGTATTCGGTAAATCCATTCTTTTTGCGTATATCTAGAATCCTTTTTGCTTCGTATATCGGTATGTTTTTTTTTGCCTTTTTTTATGTCCTGTATTAACTTTAATGGTGTCCGTTATTAACTTAAGTAAGGAAACGTAAAAGATTAGGTAAAGTTTGACTTTGGGTAGTAGTTTTAATTAGTAGTTATTTTCTGAAATTCTTTTGATGATCTTATATAGTCCGATATATTTAAAGTTAAGTTTTTTATTTGGTTGCTTAATTTGGATGTTTTTAGTAGTTAGGTAAACCATCTTTTTTTTTGTAAGGTTAATCTTTTTAACTTTGTTTAGTTATAGTACTTTTTTATTTAGTTACGTACTAATTTTAGTTTTGTTTTTATTTTTGCGTAGAGTTGTTTAAGTTATTTTGATATGAGGATTATTTTAACGTTAATAGGGTTTTCGCGTGTATTTCTGTAAATTTTTAATATGAAATTAAATTAGCGTTTATTAAAATCGTTTTGGTGCTTTTATAATAACTAGTATTATAGGCTAATTAAGTAATAGGTAACTTTAAAACCTAATCGTTTTATTCGTAATTGATATAATATCGTAAGTAAGTTTTTAATGTTTGGTTAGTTTTTTTTATTTATCCGTTTGTTTAAGGTTTGAATGCGTTAGATAATTTGTAATTTAGGCCTAGTTACGCCATAAGTTTTTATCGGAATTTTGAAGTAAATATCGTTTTTTTTGTTTAAAATGATTTCCGTTGGTAATCCGTATATTTTTAAGATATATTTTAAAAAGATGTAGGTTAATTATTTTCCGTTTATGTTTTTATTATATGATAGGAAATAAGAACATTTAGTAAATCGGTTAACTATTACAAAGATATTATTGTAATGTATGCCGGTAGCTAGGTTTTCCGAAAATGGGAGTTTAGTAATAAAGTTCAAGATAATTGAATTTTATGGTCGTTTTGCGATTAGTAATGGCTGTAGCTCTTCGTATGGTTTATATCGTCGAGTCTTTGCCTTATTATAAATGTGGTACTATTGTTATATTTTCTTTACTATTGATTTTATTTTAGGAAAATAATAGGTACGTTATAATCGTTTTAGGGTTTTGTGGATCCCTGGGTGTCCGTATAGCTGATGTTCGTATATGTTTTGTGTTAATATTTTTTAGTATATTTTTAGGATTTGTATTTCTTCTATTTTCTGGTCCTTAAATAAGTTATCGTTATATTTTTAGATTTTCTGATATAGATTAAAGGATGCTGTTCTAATTGTTGTTATCTGTCGTAATTACAGGTATCTGTTTGGCGTGGTGTCAAAAATTTGGTGGTTAACCTTAATTATCTTTTTTTTAAGGCCCGGTTTTCGGCTTAATACGTTTATTTTGCCATTTTTAAGCCTTTTTTAATGGATAATGATAAAGTCGTATTCTGCTAGTTTTTTAACGTAACGTAATTATCGTTCCGTAAGTTTTTTAGTGGTTGTAAAGTAAGTAAGGTTTTTATGGTTGGTATATATCTTAACTTAATGGAGGTTTCCCTTAAGGTAATATCTGAATTTTCGGAAGGCTTTAACGATGGCCATAAAGTTTTTGTGGAGAATAGCGTAATTTAATTTTGCTCCTTTTAATTTGTAAAAGTAAAAGGCGATAAAGTATAGATGGCCTTGGTTATCGCGGTATTCCGCTATTGCGCCTAAAGTATAATTCAAAACGTCGGTTTTAAGCTTAATTAAGTGGCTTAGGTTGTATATAATTAATACTAGCTTGCTGGTAATTGCATTTTTAATTTTTTGAAAAGCAGTTTCAGTCTTAATCGTCCAAAAAAACTTATTTCCTTTGTTCGTTAAGTTAAATAATAGCGTAATTATTTTGCTAAAGTTTCGAATGAATTTCTTATAGTAATTGGCGAATCCGAGGAAGGCTTGTACTTTCTTAACTATGGTAGGCGTTTCCTATTCCTATATTATAGCGATCTTTTTGGGATCTATCTTGATACATTTTAAGGTGATAATATATCCTAAAAACTTTAATTTTTATGTATGGAACTGGCTTTTCTTTATGTTAACTAGTAGGTTAGCGTTTTGTAAGGCTTGGAAAACTGTATAAACGTATCTAATATGTTTATTTTTTATTTTTTAAGTAAATGAGAATGTCGTCGAGGTAACAAATAACGAAAATATTTAAGTACTTCTTAAATATGTGGTTAACCATTCGTTAAAAGGTTGCTGGTGCGTTCGTAAGTTCGAAAGGCATAACGAGGTACTTAAAAAGTCCGTATTTCGTTTTAAAAGTTGTTTTTTATTCGCGTCCTAATTTAATACAGATCTGATTATATCCTTTTCTGATATTTAGGCTTATAAACCAATTTGCTCCGTAAAGGCGATCTTTTATTTCGTTGATTAAGGGTAGCGGTATTTTGTTTTTGACCGTGATGTTATTTAGTTATCTGTAATCGATAACCAAATGTAGCTTCCCGTTCTTTCTTAATATAAAAAATATAAGGTATCCGGCTGATAAACTAAAACGTCGTATGTAACCTTTCCAAAACTTGTTTTCTAGGTATTCGCATAATGCCTATAATTTTGTTTCGTTAAGGTTGTAAATTAAATAAAATCTGGTTAATGTTTTTTCCTTAAGGATTATCTCATGGTTTTATTCGCTATGTTCTAGTAGTTTTGTTTTAAGTTCTCTTCGAAATAGTCGTTTATATTTCTGGTACTGTAAAGGTATATTAGCTATGGTTTCTGGCTTCGCGGGCTGATATTATAGGTGATCGTGTATTTTTCGCAACCTTATTCTAATGGTGGCGATAATGCGTTGTATTCTTTTATAATACCTTTATTTTTATTTTATTCTTTTTGTTTTTATAGGTGGTAAGATTTTTGTTATGTCCTTATGTTTGCATTCGTTATTTTTTTCGATTAAGTGTTAAGATCTTTTCGTATCTTTTTTCTTTTTATCGAATGGATATCAAGTGAATTTTACCTGGCCAGTTGTTTAATCGATTAAGGGGTTGTATTAATATAGCTATGGTTTTCCAAGGATTATGTCGTAGTTCCCCATTGGAATAATGTCGAAGTTTGCTGTTTGGTTTCGTCCGTTAACGAAGATCTTGAGGTAATTAATTTCGTAACTAATTTTTCCGTTATTATAGGTGAATGTCTAACCTTTTACGTTTTCGGTAATGTAGGGTTTTATCTTTTCCTTTTATGCTAATCGAAGTCGGTTAACCATATCCGGCGTGATATAATTACCTTTTATTGTTCCGTAATTCATCAATGCGGTGAACTAGTGTTTCCTAATTCGTATTTGCAGGGTAATAGGGTCGTTGTTTGCTTTTATTATCGCGTTTAGAGCCTTTTTAGGAAGCTCCTGCTGGCTTTTACGGGTCTTACCATTCTGCGTTATTTCTATAGTCGGTGTTCGTCTTTTAATTCGTCTTTTAATACCTTAATGCGTTTCTAGTTCTGTTAATTAAGGGCTTGTAATTACTTTAATTATTTTTTCTGTCGGCGTAGAGTAGCCTTAAGTAGGAAGATTTGCGTTTGGAATTTTTTTTTGTTGATGTACTTTGGTTCGGGGGCCTTTTGTTTTTCCTGTCGTGTTTGGAACTGGGCATCGTATCGCCTTATATTTTCGTTCTTTTTTTTAATTTCGTTTTTGACTTTTCGTCGTTTATCCGGGTTGTCCGTAAAGGTTAAACGGAAGTTCAAGTTATTAACTACTTTTAAAGATACCTTTATAACAGTTTGGTGGATCTATTTTTCTTTTGTTTTGTGATCGTATTATCTAAAATGGCATATAGGGTCTTCATTAGGGCAACTTTTCTTTTCGGGTTAACTTGTTACTGCCGTAATAATATTGATGGTATCTTTTAAGGCGACGATTTTTAGATATTTGTACTACCGTTAGTCCGTGGGGTCTTTTCCGGTTTGATTATGAAAGTCGAATCCTTAGTTATATATTTGCGTAACTCGTTTCTCGATATACCGTTTTTCTTCCATATGTTCAAGGTAATAGGTGCGCTTATATTGGATAGCGTGAAGTTTCTTATGTTGGTCCGGTTCACCTGGTAATAGGGTTTTATCCTAATCTTACTACTTTTTGATTTATGCGTTTAGTTCCAATTCTTTGTACCGTTGTTACCGTTTTTTTTGCGAACGGGAAAGTAGTTTTCTTTTTATAAGCTCCTTTTATCCGTTTTATTCCTTTAGTTATTAAGCTACTGTAGGTCTTATGGCAGGCGCTTGTTATTTTTGAATGGTTATTTGGGATAGCTTTTTTGTTTTTTATAATCCTTATTATATTTCCTTAAGGGGATCGTAGTTATCCTTAATTCTAATTATGTTAATTAATTTATTATCGTTTCCTTGGTTATTTCGTTGGGGTCCTTAAGCCACCGGTATTTAGGTATTTTATCGTAACTTTTTGGATTCCTTATATTGGTATGCCTTATGTCTTATTTTGTTGCAATTAAAATATTTAATAATACGAAGTTTGCGTTGCTGGATTGCCCCTAATTTTAGGGGTCCTGGTGTCGTTTCATAGGATATGTTAGTTTCTCGTGGCGTGCTGGTGTTAGGGAGATGCCTGGATTTATTGTTTTGCCGGTCTTTAGAATATCGAATCCTTTAAGCGTACTGCTGGTCGTTGATTTTGACTGCCATGGCGATATAGTCCACCAACTCTTTAAGGCGTTTATCCTTAAACAGTTCTTTTTGTATTTTTTTTTACGCCGTCCAAGAATGTGGTTATTAGTACCTCTTGTCCTTAATTGATTTTCGAGGCCAGTTAAATAAAAAAGTTGCCGTATCCAAAAGTTAATCTTTTTTGCTTTAAATTCTTAATTTCTTTCTTAGCCTTAATTTTTTCGTTTACTATTCCGAATGTTTTTCTTAACTCTTTTTCGAACCTTTCGTAATCATTATAGATAATTCTGGTTTCCGCGGACTTTTATTAGGGGGATTTGGTAATTTACTTACGAAGGGTAAGTTCAAACTAGATAGCTGCGTTTCCGGTTAACTATCTTATAACGAACTAAATTCGGAAGGTAGGATTTGCAAGTCTAATTAGGAAGTACTTAAAGTAGGTACGGTATTTTGTCAGGAATTATTGTAACTTGGTGGTAATTCCGTCGAAAGGGGTAAGCTTGGTAGGTTTTAAAACTTTTCCGGACTTCTTGCCGTAAGTCATCGAAGCAGGTTATGTTAGCTAGGCTGGTTGTTCCGGTTAATCGGGTTATTCCATGTTGGCCTATCTTTCCAACTTTACTTTCTGGGCTTTTAATTAGTTACGGGTTTTTTTAAGCGTATTAATAAGTTCGATCTGATCGTTGGTAAACTACGTAACCGCGTTAGTTAATTAATTAAGTCGTCGTAAGACTTCTTCCTAAGAAAGATTAGGTTTAGTCTTTTTATTATCGGAATTTATAGGTTTATTTTTGGGGATTTTAAAAGTTTTTTTAAGGACGGGCTGCTTGCTGGACGATATAATGTTAAGGGTATTACTTAAAATTTAATAATATTGCTAAATAAGAGCTTATAACGTATAACGGTTAAAAAGTTTAACAAACTATTAAACCTAATCGTACGGTTTATATTAATAATAATGTCGTAGGAAATTAAGTAATAAGGTCTTTAATAGTTACGTTTAGTAATAGCAAATTATTAAAGGTAATCTGGGTAACCAAGTTATATTATAAGCTGGTAATTTATTTAATTATGATAATAACGAACGTATATATTTTCGCCTTGGCTTAAGCTGCTTAAGCGGCTTAAACTCTTTTGTTAGTTAAGTTCTTTTGAGTTTTTTTAAGCCCCTTCATGGTTCGGCGGGCTTAATGTCCTTGGACCAATGGGGACTGTTAAATTCTTTGAGCCGGTTACGTAACATTTGGGCTTGGGTCGGAGTTGGCTTCCTGGAAGTCCGACTGTGTGTTTTGTAGCCAAGACCGCTAGGTTATAACACTTTCTGCCTCTGTTCGTATTATAAGGCGCTACTTTACTGCATTTATACTAATTAAATCTTCATTCGTAAATGGTTGGAGAATTATATAGCTGGCGGTAGCCTAAATTAAGAGTCTTTATTAGCTGTTATCATGACCAGACGAGCATTCTTATAAATCGTAGTATGACGGGAAGTTTGCCTAAACACTATTCAAACATCAGGAGATTAATTTACTTCACATGAACTGCTCATAGGACTTAGCTCCGCGGTCAATCAGGACTAGCCCCTGCTCGCCAGTGACACACCGGGGTGGGGGGGCGATCCTACAGTCAGTGACCGGCTATTGACGAAATATCCACGTATCCAAGACGAAATAGACGCAGTCTAGCCCTGATGTATTTGTCAGCTCATCATCAAGGCATGTGATCAATTGAATGTAGGAAGATATATAACCACGCGTCCAGCTGCGCTCTGATTGTCTTCGAAAGTCAGCATTGTCGAAGTCAGTTCAACCCTAGCCGTCATTCCAACTATCACCATATACTTAGCTATATCGAAAGCTTGGCACGACCACGATCTCGTTCACCCTTGACTCGGACTAGACTCTTATCATCACTGCGCTTACAGTACCTTCTTCAACGCCAAACACCGGAAGTCTGACAAAAATGAGAGCCTATCAGCTCGTAGCTCTTTGCCTCTCCGTGGCCACATTCTCTTGGGCGGACCCTGACTCAAGCGGAATTGAAGCCCTAAACAAGGGGGCATTCGACGCCTGGATATTTGTCAGGTCAAACGCTCATGAGTCCAAGCATAGTGGACGCGTAAGTGCAGGGGGGAGGACCGTTTTCTCCTTTAACGACTTGACCAAGCAGGGGTTTCAGGACGGGGAAAATTGCTGGATGGTTGCCGACATCGCAGCGGGCGTGACCAACCATGAATCTGGAGAAAATTTCAACCTGGTGGCAAATGGGTTATTGCACAGGTATTCTCTGTCAGGCACGACTACCTTTCCTTCTTGGGATCGAGAATTCGACTAAAGGATTGCATGGGCAAGAGGCTTGTATAGCATAACTGCGGAGACGGGAACCAAAAATTGACGTTGACTACCAATTTGCAAAGCAAGGGATCTACGGCTGTTATACAAGCAAATCGAGTGTGTTGGAAATTCGGAAATGGAGACTACAGTCTTTTATCACCCTTTTCGGCCAGCCTTCCTTTCAGATATACGGCCAAAGTGAGGGTCAATTTATTGGAGAATTTGTTGTTTGCTCACGATTGATCGTGTGTGAAAAGTGATGAAATGAAGACTGCACTTTGAGCCCCTGAAGGTGACCGCCGGGTGCCCTCTCGAAGTAGCAGCACCTTGGAAAAATGATCGCCCGTGGGAGCTCTCCATGCATAACCCTACGTTGTTAGCAAGAGAGGCTTTACGCATTAAATTGCGGCTTAACAGAGCAATAACATTGCATGTAAAGAACGTGAGTTGTAGAAGGGAAGGGCGCAGATAACACTGCTATGGTCCTAGGCCGAATTCACGAGACCAGATGGTTGGAACTGCACGGTCTTGAAGCTATGTCCGATCGTACCCTTCATAGAATGCTGAATTGCAGCCAACAACACGGCAGCTATGAGACCCTGACATCACACACTGAAGCATATATGGCTGAAGAAGAAGCTATTATCAGGTTGACCTCTAAGAGGTCCTTTCTAGCAACTGAAGGTCGAGATACCTCCTTAAATACACAGAAAAACAGTTGCGGTTGAGAGAAAACTGGATCAGAACGCATAAAGTAAGCTCCCTTCAGGAGCTGATCAAACCAAGGGAAGGCCCAGCTGTTTGATCACCTTCAGCTGGGTCAGACACTAGGAACAACCAAGACCGGTGCATTTTCTGTGATAACCAAAACATTTTCGTCGCAGCACATGCATGATACCTTTTGCCGCTAATAATATATCCATCGCATGCATCCCAAGCTCCAGAGCGTTCTAGTGAGCTGCTATATTGACCGTTCCAGCAATGGCAGTATATGCACTCAAGCCCAGTGTTCAACGTCAGAGTATTGTTGTCGATGAGACTGTCCTGCATCCTATGTTGCAGAATCCACATTTCAGCTGTCTCTTACACCTGCTTATTCATGCTGCAGCGCTTTAAAAATCCGGAGTTATTCTTCGGAGAAACGTGGGTCCGACCACTATTTAAGGGGGGCGCAATTAGAACGTTGCTGTAACGGCTGGTTAGTTTAAGTGATGGTTAAACCTGATCGTACGGTGTATAATAGTAATAATATGTATAAAACTAACTAATAAGTAATATAATGATTAAAGTTACTAATAATGAATTAAAAATGATTTAAGTAATAAAATAAGTTATAAAATATAATGATAAATATTTATGTGATATTAAGAAGACTATATATAAATAGCGATTAAAAATAGTTATGCGTTTTAATTTAATTATTAAATTATTTATTAAACCTTTTGAACTTTTTACAACATTTTTATTATAATGTAACCAGGTTAGCACGTATAACGAAGGTCGGAACATTTTTAAGAACCTTAACTGGCTGCTAAGAAATTACGTAACCGGGTCGATAAGTTTAATACCGTTACTTAGGGCGTATTTTTTAATAATAGGTCGAGCTAATTAAGCTAGGTAAAGAGTTCGATAAATAAAAGTAACTAAGATAATCGAATTATTCGAACTGAAAATATAATAACGTCTTAGATAAGCGAACCGGATGGACAAGCGAACCGGATGGTTTTTGACACATTCTAACCCTTTAACTTCAATTGTTCATTTTTTAACACCAATAATATGGAATGACTTATAAAAGAAACGAGGATAAACCTAGCCGTTCAGGCTAAAAAGCAAGACCCGAAATTTAGTTATGCGACACTTAGTTCTATATATAAAGTTGCCCAATCTACGTTATATGAACGATATAACGGTACACGCGCCCGAACCGACAATATCCCTAATTCGCGAAAATTAACGCCGACCGAAAAGAAATTTATTATCGAAAAATATCTTAACTTAAATACGCGAACGTTTCTTATCCGGCTTTAGCATATTAAAGATATGGGAAATTTATTGCTGGCCTAGCGCGTTACGATACGTATCTGGGTTAAATAGGCGTCGAATTTTATACGACGATAATAAAAATTCTAAACGCGTTTAAACCGAAAAAGCGATTATTAAAAGGTATTTCGTAAATAATTTAAACTTATTCGGATTATAATCGCAAAATATAACATCTTAAAAAAAGATATTTATGATTTCGATAAAACGGGCTTTTTAATAAGGCTTTTAATAATATGCGGTATAGTAATTATAAATGTTAAAAAACGTAAAAAATTTAAATAAGAGTCATAAAATAATCGGAAATAGGTTATAATTATATAAGCTATTAATTCGTAAACTTAAATTATACCGCCATTTATTATTTTAATAGGAAAAACCTACCTTAATTTTTAACATCGCGATAACCTATTATCAGCCGATAAAAAGGTCGGTATTAATTATAATAACTGGATAACGAACGAATTAAGTTTAAAATAAATTTAATATTTTAATAGATATATTCGGACGTATACAAAAAAAAAAATAAAACTTTTCCTTATTCTTAACGGCTACGAAAACTATTATTTAATTGAATTCGAAAAGTATTACGCAAATAACGGCATCATTATTTTTTACATATTTGCGTATTTTTCGTATAGGTTTTAACTTTTCGACGTATCCTATTTTTCCGTTTTAAAGCGCGTTTATTCGTTTTATATCGAGAATTTAATAGGACGTTACCATATTTATATCGCGAAAGAAAACTTCCTTGCCGGTTTTTACGACGCGTTTAAAGCTGCCATAACGTCCGATAACATTAAATCCGGATTCGCGAAAGCTAGACATGTTTTATTCGACCCTAATAACGTCTTATTTAACTTAGAAATTCTTTACGTTATACCTACGCCGACCGTTTCGCCGCTTACTTCCGTTAATTTTATTTCCTTACCTACGAAAACCGTTAAAAATATCCGTAAAATAATAAAATAAAAACGTTATTTGCAAAAAAAGATTAAAAATTATTAAGGTAGCTCGCCGACAAGAATAATTAAGTCGGTTAATTTTGTTATAAAAAGTTACATATTACTTTTGCATAAAATTGCTTTTTTTCGTGAAAAAAACGTTTAATTACGCGAAACGAACTATATCTTAAGCAAACGTCGGAAAACCAAAAATAAACGTCTCTAAAAAGGAAAAATACTTATTCTCTAAAAAGGACAAGCTTTCCTGGCTGAAAAAAAGGGGGTGGTAAAAAAATACAGCTAATAGTAACTAAAGGTGGTCGTCGCAAGAGGGTTAAGACGAAGGAACGGAAATGTAGGGTTTGCGGCAAGCCCGGACATAATACGCGCACTCATGAAAAAGCTGTAAATACGTCTAGCGAAGAAGAATTCGATTAGTTTGAATTAATTGTTGCGAGGTGCCAAAAACCATCCGGTTCGCTTGTCCATCCGGTTCGCTTGTCTGCTACGTTATATAAGTTTCCTAATTTTATAATTTAAATATGCCGGCCTATAATATAACCTATCATCTTAAAGAAATATACGACGTTATTATTATAGGTCTTATTACTTCACATTTTATGATAATATTATAATTATAAACCATACGGTTAAGTTTCATAATTAATTAAAATTAATTAAGATCATATATTATTATCCGAACTAATTTTATAAACATTTTAATTACTTAACTTTAAATGCTTATTTCTTAATATTAACAATATAAACGACTTACTACAAAAGCGAAACTCGAAACTTACTTATGCGATATTTAATTTTATATATTTAGTTATCAAAACGACCTTAAAGGCTCGATAGTACGATAAATACGCTCGAACCAATATTATACTTTTCTTAAAGAATTACTGCCGTTGGAAAGAAATCGATTGTTAACCGAATTCTCAGCCTAAATGCGCAAGGATTTTGTGTCTCGATATAGTATATTAAAAATATGGCGAATTCTTTGTTTAACTCGTTCTAAAACATATCGGGGTGAATATATTAACAATCTTTATTAAATAATAAAAGAAATTTAAATTACGCTTATATTAAAAGGTTAATAATTAAAAGGTGTTAACGTGCAACACATACGAGCTGTGCACACAAACGAGCTGTACACTTTTATCACCATTTTAACTATTTAACTTTAATTACTTATTTCTTAATAATTACAACATGGAACGACTTATTAAAAAAGTGAGAATGAACCTAGCCGTTTAAGCTAAAAAGAACGACCCGAAACTTAATTATAAAAATCTTAATTTTATCTATAACGTTCTATTTACTACCTTAGGAACACGAATTAACGGCAAACGCGCTCGACCCGATACCATTCCTAATTTACGAAAACTAACGCCGACCGAAGAAAAATCGATTATCGACCGAATCCTTAATTTAAATACGCGAGCGTTTCCCGTACGGCTTTAACATATTAAAGATATGGCAAATTTACTGCTTGCCTAGCGCATTGCGATATACGTCGGGGTTAACTGGGCGTCGAACTTTGTACGACGTCAAAAAAAGCTTAAAACGTATTTAAATCGAAAAACCGATTATTAACGGGTATTATGCAAAGATCTAAAAATATTTCGCAAATGGTTTGAGCTTATTCGGGCTATAATCGCAAAATACGGTATCGTAAAAAAGGATATTTGTAACTTTGACAAGACGGGCTTTTTAATGGGGCTTTTAATATTATCCGGCATAGTAATTATAAATGCCGAAAGGCGTGAAAAACCTAGGTAAGCGCAATAAGGAAATCGGGAATAAGTTACAATTATCTAAGCTGTTAATTTGCAAAATTGGGCTTTACCGTTAGTTATTATTTTGGTAGGGAAAATCCACCTTAATTTTTAATATCGCGATAATTTATTACCAGCCAATTAAAAGGGTAATATTAATTATAATGGTTAAATAACAAATAAATTAGGTTTAAAATAAATTCAACATTTCGATAAATATACCCGAACGCGTACGAAAAAAACGAAACGCCTTTTTATCCTCGACGGCTACGAAAACTACCATTCGATCGAATTCGAAGAATATTATGCGAATAACGGTATTATTACGCTTTATATGCCCGCGCATTTTCCCCATCGGCTTTAACCTTTTAACGTTTTTTATTTCTCCGTTTTAAAACATGCTTATTCGTTATATATTAAAGGTTTAATACGATGTTATTATGCCCATATCGCGGAATAAGATTTTCTTGCCGGTTTTTACGACGCGTTTAAAACTGCCATAACGTTCGATAATATCAAAACCGGATTTGCGAAAGCTGGATTTGTTTTATTCGATCTTAATAACGTTCTTTTCGAATTAAAAGTTCTTCCGGTTATACGTACATCGACCGTCTTGCCGCTTACCTCCGCCGGTTTTAATCTTTCCCCTTTTGCGAAGACCCTTAAAAATATCCGCGAAGTAAAAAAGTAAGGACGTTATTTACAAAGAAAGATCAAAAATCACCAGGGCAGCTTACTAACAAGAATCGTAAAATCGTTTAATCTATTAACTAAAAATTACTTAATACTTTAGTATAAAGTTATTCTTCTGGAACAGGAAGTTACCTAATTGCGCGAAACCAACCACGTTTTTAATAAACGTCGTAAAACTAAAAATAAACGTTTTTAACAAGGAAGGACACTTACTATACAAAAAGGACAAGCTTTCTTAGCCGAAAAGGAAAAGGGTGGTAAAAAAATGCAGCCAATAACGGCTAAAGCTAGTTATCGCAAGAGGGTTAAAATAAAGGAACGGAAGTATGGCGTTTACGGCAAGCCCGGATATAATGCGCGTACTTATGAGGAAGCTGTAAATACGTCTAGCGAAGAAAAGTCCGATTAGTTTGAATTGATTTATTACGTTATGGTTGCGTAATTTGAATTTGTTGTTGCGGAGTGCCAAAAAGTGTACAGCTCGTTTGTGTGTACAGCTCGTATGTGTGGCACGTTATATTAAAATGTAGAATAATTTTATAAATAATCTAGATTATCTATCTATAATCTTAAAGTACGACGTCGTAAAAAGACATATTTATAATTTTAATTAAACGACTTTTTTAATATCCTTTTATAGAATAGCGGATATAGAATTAAAACTATTAAAAATGAAAATATCTTAAACAAACTCCCTAAAACAAACGTATTAAAAATTGTGCATAAAGTAAATTTATTTAAACTATTAATTTGTGAAGCTAAAGTGTATTACTGTTTATTAATCTAGTGAAATAAACTCGCTTTAATTTCTAATATCGAAAATGTTTATTTTGATTCGTTTAAAATTTCGATATAAATTATAATAATTAAATATTAAACAAATTAGGCTTAAACTAAATTTAATATTTTTATAACTATATACGAACATGTATAAAAAATTCAAAACGTGTCTTTATTTTTAGTTAAGATTATTATTGCGTGATTATATTCGAAAAGTATTACCGGAATAAATGTAATATTATATTTTATATATTTACTCATTTTACCTATCTGCTTTAACATTTCGACTTATTTTATTTTTTCTTATTAAACCGTGTTTATTTACTTTATATCGAATGTTTAATATGATGTTACTAGACTTATATCCTAAAAAAGATTTTCTTTTCAGTTTTATCGTAATGTTCAAAATTGCTATAACGTGTAATAATATTAATTTCATTTCTGTAAAAGCTAAACTAATTTTACTTCATCCTAATAAGCTTTTTTCCGAATCAAAGTCTTTTTCAGCTGTAGTTATAGCGACCGTTTTCCTGCTTACTTCCGCTAATTATATTTTCCCGACCGCGAAAGCCTTTAAATATTCATAAATAATGAAATAAAAACGACTCTTATAAAAGTATTAAGAATTATTAATGTACCTTGCCGATAAGAATAATTAAGTCGATTAATCTTAAAATAATTAGTTATTTATTACTTTTATATAAAGCCGTGTTATCTTTTAAAAAAACGAGTTTGATTACGTAAAATTAATTTCATTTTAAGCAAACACGAAGAGCGTAAAAAGAAGGTTTTTAAAAAGAAGAATTATTTATTGTAAAGAGAATTTTTTACCTAAAAGAAAGAGATAGTAAAGGATTAAAAGTAACAGCGGCTGCAAGTAATCTTTATTAAACGGTTAAAATAATGAAATAGAAGTATAGCATTTACGGCAAGCTGAGACATCAGAAGCTCATTTATAAAAATGTTATAAAAACGTTTAATAAAATGAATCCGACTAAGTTAAATTAATTTAATACGTTATGATTGCTTAATTTAACTCTTTATTATAACGGATTAAAAATCGGTCCGCTTATTAGTTCAGTCCGCTTAATAGTATAGGACGATTCGTCGCTATACGTTAGAAGCTTTTTAGAACTGCTAATCGATTTAACTAATTATTAAACCTAGTTATACGAGCTGTCCTAGCAGCAGTAGCGTAAACATTAAACAATAAAATATACAATAATTAAATTTAATAATAGCAAATTATGAAGAGTGATCAGGAGAACTGATTTATCATCTGGTACTATTTCAATTATAAAAGAGGTAATAAACGTATTTATATATTAATACTATAATAATACGTTTACATAACGTACCAGATAAGCTCGCGCCTCGTTTCTTAACACCTCGCAATAACAAAGGCAAATATGTCAACTATAATATACTAAATTAATTTAAATTAATCGGAGTTTTCATTACTAGCCGTATTTATAACTTTTTTACAAGTATGGGTATTATGTTCGGGTTTGTTATAAATATTACATTTCCGTTTCTCCGTTTTAACCCGTTTGTAACGATTATTTTTAGCCATTATTAGCTGCATTCTTTTACGACCTTTTTCCTTCTCGGCTAAAAGAACTTATCCTTTTGATATAGTACATGCTCTTTTTGGGGGGAAGGGGAAACGTTTATTTTTAGTTTTCCGACGTTTACTTAAAATGTAGTTAATTTCGCATAATTAGGCGGTTTTTTCTCGGAGAAAACTAATTTCGTATAAAAGTAATTACTTTTTATTAAAAGATTAACCGACTCGACTATTTCTATTAGCGAGTTACCTTTGTAATTTTCTTTCTTTTTTATAAAACGTTTTATAGATATTTTTTAAAACTTTTTATTTATTTTTTACAAATCTTTTATCGATTCCTTTTTAATTTTAAGTTAAATTGTATAAACTTTCTATTAATCTTTCATAAATTCTTCATAATTCTTTCATACTTTCTTTAATAATTTGTTTAAAACCTTTTTTTATTTCCTTTTCTTTGCTCTCTTTTTAATTTTCTAATTTTCTAATTTTTTAATTTTTTAATTTTTTAATTTTTTAATTTTTTAATTTTTTAATTTTTTAATTTTTTAATTTTTTAATTTTTTAATTTTTTAATTTTTTAATTTTTTAATTTTTTAATTTTTTAATTTTTTAATTTTTTAATTTTTTAATTTTTTAATTTTTTAATTTTTTAATTTTTTAATTTTTTAATTTTTTAAGTTTTTAAGTTTTTAATTCTTTTTATTTTCTTTATTTTTTTATTTCTTTTTTGCAAAATACTTTTTTATTTCGTTATTTCCCGGATACTTTAAATGTTTTTTGCGGAAAGTGAAAAAATAAACCCGGTGAAAGTAAGCGCCGAGATAATCCGTATAAATAGAACCGGGAAAACATTTATTCGAAAACCACGTTATTAAAGTCAAATAAAATAACTTTAATTTTCGTAAATTCGGAATTAGTATTATCGGACGTTGTAATAGTCTTAAACGAGTGATAAATGGCGGCGAAGAAATATTCTTTTTCGATATAAATATAATAACATTTTATTAAATTTTAAATATAAAGTAAATAAACGCGTTTTAAAACGGAAAACATAAAATACGTTAAAAGGTTAAATTCTAAAAAGAATTCGCTGGTATATAAAAAATAAGAATATTCCCATTCGCGTAATAACTTCCGTAGCCGTCAAACTTTAACAAAAACGTGCTTATATTATTATATGCCTTTATATATATTTGTTAAAATATTACAATCTATTTTGAACTTAATTTATTTTTTATTTCATTATTAAAACTAATATCATCCTTTTAATCGATTAATAATAAATTATCTTAACGTTAAAAATTAGAGTAAGTTTTCCCGTTAATATAATAAGTAATAACGTATCACATAAGCATTCCGGCTGCACAAGCATTCCGGATGCTTTTTAGCACTCCGCAATAAGAAATCTGAATAAAACTACTACAATATATTAAATCAATTTAAACTAATCGGATTCGTTTCGTTAAACGCATATACAGCTTTCTTACAAGTGCGCGCATTATGTCCGGGCTTGTCGCAAACTCTATATATTTCCGTTCCTTCGTTTATACCCTTTTATGACGATTACCTTTAGTCGCTATTAACTGCATTTTTTATTACTCCCTTCCTTTTCGGCTAGGAAAGCTTGGTCTTTTTATATAGTAAATGTTCCTTTTTTTCTGAAGACGTTTATTTTTAATTCTGCGACGTTTGCTTAAGACGTAATTGGTTTCGTGTAATTAGGTAACTTTTTGTTTCAAGAAAATAACTTTATGCTAAAGTATTACGTAACTTTTAGCTAATAGATTAACCGATTTAACGAATTTTATCGGTAAGTTACCTTATTAATTTCTATTCTTTTTTTTTCTTTTTTTTTCTTTTTAAATTCTTTTTTTTTGCAACGTTTTTATTTCGTTGCTTTGCGTATATTTGTAAGGGCTTTCGTAAAAGGTGAAAAAATGGAACCGGCGGAGATCAGCGGGGAAATGGTCGGTAGAGGTACAACTAAAGGAATTTTTAATTCAAAAAGAACGTTATTAAGATTAAATAAAACAGCTTCAACTTTCGCGAATCCGGATTTAATATTATCGGACGTTATGGTAGCTTTAAATGCGTCGTAAAAACCGGCAAGGAAATCTTCTTTCGCTATGTATATATAGCAACGTCGTATTACATTTTCGATATAACGCGAATAACTACGTTTTAAAATAAAAAAGTAAGATACGTAAAGAGGTTGGAGCTGATAAGAAGAATGCGTCAGTATGTAAAAAGTAATAATGCCGTTATTCGCGTAGTATTTTTCGAATTCGATGGAATAGTAACTTTTGTAACCGTCGAGGATAAGGAAACGTTTAGTTCCTTTCGTATACGTTTTTATATGTTTATTAAAATCTTAAATTTATTTTAAATTAAATTCGTTTTTCATTTAGTTATTTTAGCTTATATTAAGCCTTCAATCGAGTAATAATAAGTACCTTCGATATTAAAAATTAAGGTAATCTTTTCCTGCTAAAATATTAAACAATAGTATAACTTAATTTTGCAAATTAATAGCTTATATAGTTATTACCTATTTTCGATTATTTTATTACGTTTATTTAAATCTTTTACGTTCTTTAATATTTATAATTATTATATCCCATATTGTAAAAAGCTTTATTAAAAATCCCGTTTCGTTAAAGTTGTAAATATTCTTTTTTATAATGCCGCATTCTACGATTATAATTTAAACAATTCGAATTATTTAGGAAATGTTTCTAAGTTTTCGTATAATATTCTTTAATAATCGATTTTTCGATGTAAACGCGTCTTAAATCTCTTTCGCCGTCGAACGAAGTTCGACGCCCAGTTAACCTCGACGCGTGTTATAACGCGCTTAGGAAGTAATAAATTCGTTATATCTTTAACGTATTAAAGCCGAATAGGAAACGGTCGCGCATTTAAGTTAAGGATACGGTCGACGATCGATTTCTTTTCGATCGGCGTTAATTTTCGCAAGTTAGTTAAATAATCGCTTTAGGAAGTTATATTGGTATATCATTTATGCAAAGTATAATGGGGGACTTTATATATAAAATTAAGTATTGCGTAATTAAGTTTCAGGTTTACCTTTTTAACTTAAATAGCTAGGTTTACTTTCCCTTTTTTTATAAGGCGTTCCATGTTATTAATGTTAAGAAATAAGCAATTAAAATTAAGGGGTTAAAATATGCGAAAAACTATCAGGAATGCTCATATAGTACGGTGATAAATAATGATAAATAATGATAAATAATGATAAATAATGATAAATAATGATAAATAATGATAAGTAATGATAAATAATGATAAATAATGATAAATAAGAATAAATAACAACAGATAATAATAAGAAATAATAAAACGTAACGTCCTAAATAAGCGCGCGGCTCAGACAAGCTCGCGGCTCGTTTTTGGGCACCTCGCGACAATAAAAGCAAATAAATCAACCATAATATATTAAATCAATTCAAATTAATCAGATTCTTTATCGCTAAACGTATTTATAGCTTCCTTATAAGTACGCGCATTATGTCCGGGCTTGCCGTAAACGCCATACTTCCATTTTTTCGTCTTAACCCTCTTACGACGATTACCTTTAGCCGTTATTAGCTGCATTTTTTTACCATCTTTTTCCTTTTCGGCTAAAAAAGCTTATTTTTCTTATATAATAAATGTTCCTTTTTTTTTGGAAACGTTTGTTTTTAGTTTTTCGACGTTTGCTTAAGATGTAATTCGTTTTGCGTAATTAGATATTTTTTTCCTAAAAAAAAGTAACTTTATACAAAAATAATAAGTTACTTTTTGTTAATAAATTAATCGATTTAACTATTTTTGTTAACGAATTACCTTAGTAATTTTTAATCTTTTTTTATAAATAACGTCCTTATTTTATTATTTTCCGGATATTTTTAAGGGTTTTTATAGGAAAGGAAAAAATAAAACCGGCGGAAATAAGTGGCAAAACGGTCGTTATAAATATAACTAAAGGAATTTTTAAGTTAAATAAAACGTTATTAAGATCGAATAAAACAAATCCAGCTTTTTAAAAGCCGGATTTAATATTATCGGATATTATGGTAACTTTAAACGTATCGTAAAAGCCAAAAAGGAAATTTTCTTTCGCAATATAAATATAATAACGTCGTATTAAATTCTTGATATATAACGAATAAACGCGTTTTAAAACAGAAAAGTAAAATACGTCGAAAAATTAAAGCCGATAAAAAAAATACGCAGGTATATAAAGAATAATAATACCGTTATTTACGTAATATTTTTCGAATTTAATCAAATGGTAACTTTTATAACCGCCGAGGATAAAAAAACGTTTAGTTCTTTTCGTACGCGTTTATATATGTTTATTAAAACGCTAAATTTATTTTAAACTTAATTCGTTTATTGTTTAGTTATTATAACTTATATCGAATTTTTAATCCTATAATAATTAATATTTTCGATATTAAAAATTAAGGTAATTTATTTTTACTAAAATAATAAATAAAAATATAATTTAACCTTACGAATTAATAGCTTATATAATTATTACCTATTCCCGATTCCTTTATTACGTTTATTTAAATCTTTTACGTTTTTTAGCATTTATAATTACCATGCCGTATATTATAAGAAGTTTTATTAAAAAGCCCGTTTTATCGAAGTTATAAATATCCTTTTTTGTAATACCGTATTTTACGATTATAACCCGAATAAGATCAAATTATTTCCGGAATACCTTTAAATCTTCGCATAAAAACTTTTAATAATTTATCTTTCGATTTAAACGCGTTTAAAGTTTTTTTTGCCGTCGTACAAAATTTGACGCCCATTTAACCCCGACGTATATTACATTACGTTAAGCAAGTAACAAATTCGCCATATCTTTAACGTATTAAAGCCGGACAGGAAACGCTCGCGTATCTAAATCAAGGCTTCGGTTAACAATCGATTTCTTTTCGGTCGGCGTTAATTTTCGCAAACCGGGGATAATATCGGTTCGGGCGCGTTTGCCATAATATTGGGCTTTTAAGGTCATTTCGGTAATACCGTATATAAAACTAAGCTTTTTAAAGCTAAGTTTTAGGGTTTGTTTTTTAGCTTAAATAGTTAGGTTTATTTTAGATTTTTTTATAAAACGTTTTATAATGTTGGTGTTGCGTAATAAATCGATAAAGATGGATGGTTGGGATGTTAGTAAAAACGAGCCGCGAGCTTGTCTGAGCCGCGAGCTTATCTGGGACGTTAATATATAATATTAAATAAATAATACAGCTTAATTTTATTAATTAATAATTTAAATATCCATAACCTATTAATCATTAAAATATAATGTTTATTTTAATTCTTTATATTTTTTACCGTTTATAATCTTTTCGTTTAATATTAAAAAATAATTCATTTAATAAACTATTTTATTACAGCTATAAATATCCTTTCTTCCGATACCGTATTTTACGATTATAACCCGAACGCATTCGAATTATTACGAAATACCTTTAAACTTTCGTATAATACTTTTTAAAAATCGATTTTTCTATTTTAATACGTGTAATGCTTTTTTTGCCGTCGAATAAAAATTTAACGTTTATTTAACCCCGGCGTATATTATAACCCGTTAAATAAGTAATAAATTCGCCATATTTCTAATGTATTTAAACCCGATAAAAAGCCTTTACGTATTTAAGCTAAGGATTTAGTTAATAAAAATTTCTTTTCGGTTGGCGTTACTTTTCGTAAATCAGAGATAATATTAATTCGGGCCCGTTTGCTTTAACATCGAATTTTTAGAGTCGTTTTGGTAATGTTATATATAAAATTAAATCTTTCAAAGTTATATTATAAGGTTTATTTTAAATGTTTTATAAAACGTTTTATAATAACGTACCTCACCAACGAACTGCATACATTAATAAGCTGCACATTTTTTAGCAGTTTATGAAAACAAATTTAAATTAATTAATGTAACGTAATAATAACATGTTATATTAATTTAAATTAATCCTATTTTCTTTTGCTAGACGTATTTATAACCCTTTCACAAATACGCGTATTATGTCCGGGCGTGTCGTAAACGCCACGCTTCCGTTCCTTCGTTTTAACCCTTTCGCGATATCTCTCTTCAGTTATTATTAACTGCATTTGTTTTACCACCCTTTTCTTTTTAAGTTAAAAAGGCTTATCCCGTTTATATAGTAAATATTTCTCCTTTTTAAAAACGTTCATTTTTAGTCTTAGGATGTTTACTTAAAATATGGTTTATTTCAAATAATTAAGTAACCTCTTTTCGTAAAAAGTATTTTTGTATAAAAATAATAAGTCGCTTTCGGTTAAAAGATTAACAGATTTAATTATTTTTATAGGCGAATTCCTTTAATAGTTTCCAAAATCTTTTTAAATAATATTTTTGTTTTATTACTTCGCGGATGGTTTTGGGGGTTTTCGTTAGGGGGGAAAGAGAACCGGCGGAAGTAAGTAATAAGATAATCGGCGTAGACATAACTAAAGGAATTTTCAATTCGGAAAAACGTTATTACGATCGAATGGAACAACACTAACTTTCGCGAATCCAGATTTAATATTATCGTACGGTATAATAGCTTGGAATGCGCCGTAAAAGCCGGGAAGAAAATCTTCTTTAATAATATGGATATAATATTATCCCATTAAGTATTCGATAAATAGCGGATATACGTGTTTTAAAGTAAAAAAACAAAATACGTTAAGATATCACAGCGGATGCGAAAAATACGCGGGTATATAAAACGTAATAATATTATTATTGGCGTAATACTTTTCGAATTTTATCGAATGATAACTTTCGTAGCCGTCGAGGATAAACAAACGTTTAAAACCTATTTTACGCGTTCGAATATATTTATTAAAATGCTTATTCTGTATTAAACTTAATTTATTTAGTATTTAATTATTATTACTTAATATACTCTTTTAATCGGTTATTCATAATAAGTCATCGTAATATTAAAACTTAAAACGATTTCTTGCCGTTATAATAATAAATAGTAATGTAAGTTAAATTTTAGGAATTAATAATTTAAATAATTATAACATATTTCTTATTACTTTATTACGTTTATTTAGGTTTTCTACGTTTTTCGGCACTAGTAGTTATTATATCCGTTATTATAAAAGCCTTATTAAAAATTGAGTTTTATCGAAGTTTTAAATATCCTTTTTTATAACACCGTATTTTCCGATAATAACTCGAATAAACTTGAATTATTTGCGAAATGTTTCTGAACTTTCGTATAGGACCGGTCAATAATCGATCTTCCGATATAAACTCGTTTAAAGCTTTTTGTGCTGTTTAACAAATTTCGACGCCCAGTTAATTCTCACGCGTTTTATAACGGGTTAAGTAATAAATTTGCTATATCTTCAACGTACTAAAGCCGGATAAGAAACGTTCGCGTATTTAAGTTAAGGATTCTTTCGATAATCGATTTTTCTTCGGTCGGCGTTAGTTTTCGTAAATTAAGAAAGGTATCGGGTCGGACGCGTTTGCCGTTAATTCGCGATCTTATAATAAAAGACTGACCCTTATAAATAAAACCAAGCTTTTTATAATTAAGTTTCGGGTTTCGTTTTTAAGCTTAAACGGTTAAGTTCATTCTCGTTTCTTTGTAAGTCGTTTCATATTATAGGTGTTAAAAATAAATGATGAAAGTTAAAAAGTTAAAATAATAAAAAAAGTGTGCAGCTCCTTGGTATATGCAGCTCGTTAGTGGGACACGTTATTAATATTACGTAATAAATTAATAAAGATAGATAGTTAGGATATTAGTAAAAACGAGCCGCGAGCTTGTCTGAGCCGCGAGCTTATCTGGTACGTTAGTTTAAATAGCTTTATTATTAAGCCTATCAAACCTAGTTTGAAAGACTCTATCGTCTGACCTATCAAGCTATTACGTACAATTATGTAATCCTGAGATATAAGGTAGTTATATTATGGCACGACCGTCTCTAAATATGCTCAGCTTGCTAGATTTTACTATAATTTAGGCCTTTTTTAAACGAAAATGTTTATCCTTATAGATTTTACGTTATTTTTAGTTTGATAAGTAATCTCTTTCTTTTTTCCTTTCGCTCTATTTTATTATCTTAGGCTGTATTAAAACAGCATGTTCGTTATCGTAAAAAAGAAAAGCAAACAAAGGGTCATTTTAAGGTTTCAATTTAAACGTTATAGATATACTTCCTTGCTTATAATATATTCGTTGCCGTTTTTAACTATTATGTCTTATTATTTAACTCTTTTCAAGATAAAAGATGTATTGTAAATTAATAAGATTTATATAATGTTAATATCGTTTCTTTAATTTAGTGAAATCGGTTAATTATTATTTACGTAATGCCGACACCAACTTAAATCACCCTGAAAAAGATTGCGAAAATATTTAAAGGAAAACTGGTTGAAATTATATTGAAGTTCGCCGCTTTAACAGTTGAAAAGAGTCTAAATAATTCGAATTTCGTATGTATCTCCTCGTAACTTTTGTGTTTAAAGATACTTGATAAATCAAAGCGATAGGAAAAGTTATAACAGCGGAAGCGAGCTTAAATAACAGTTACTGTAACTTTATTAGCAGAACTAATTAGTGCGATAAAAGAGTTTATAATTACAAGTACTAAAAAATAGAATCTCAATAGTATTCAAAGGGCATTTTTTATGAAATAATCCCGGCATTATTAATATAAGCTTTTAAAAGGTGTCGTGCGTTTATAAATACTTTAACGAGGTTTTAAGTATTTGCGAAATTTTTTTTTTCCTTTACTAAGTATTAAGTTATACACTTTTCCTTTCGTATATAAAATAATCGTTTTATTATATATACGAGTATATTTTCTAGAATTCTATTATCCGGTTTCTCATTAATTCTAAATATGCTTATTATTATTTCGAGTAAGGAAATTTAAAACATGAAATACAACTATACCAGAACTAATAAGTTTAATTTATCACGGGTTTTAAAACTTCCTTAATAATTTTATATATAGAGATGTACTTATAAGCCGGTCTTTTATTTAATAGTTAGGTTTAAATACTTTTAGAAATTAAGTGAAGTATATTCCCCTTTTTAAAACTTAAGGCTTTAGCTCTTTTCAATTATAATACTTTTCTATTTAGTTACGTACGAACTTTAATTCTGTCCTTATATTACTCTAATAAAAACGGTCGATAGTATATACTTTAAAGGTAAATGAAAGCTAATGCTTTTAAACCAAAAGTATAAAAGAATTGCAGAATAAAGTTAGGAACGAATATATTAACCGTTTATAATTCGATGTAAAACTTACGTACGTATTAACAAACTTAAAGAGCTTCCTAAATAACGCCGAAATATTTAATGAATTGGGACGGGGCTTATCAAAGTTGGTGTATGCAGGACATCTTGATTGGTTGCTTAGGAGAAGAAATTGTCGGGCGTGCCTTGGTTCTCTGAAAGACTACATATAAAAGTTGCCAGGTCAGAACTTTATAGACCGTCGCCGACCCACTGGATGTCGCTCTATTAGAGCTCACCGGCGAAGTGAATGGAAGCAGCTAACCTCAGACTCGACCCAATGAATTACCCTAGCAACAAATAGACAAAACACATACAAATTAATAGTAACCTGCACATTTAATTGTCGTTTAATAACGTAATAACGTCTTGCTTAGTATAATACAGCTATTTAAGTTATTCAGAATTACGCTGCCGTTTCTTAACAGGTTATTCTTTAACATAACTGTTAATTATAACTTGATCGCTAACCTGTATAGGCTTTAAACGCTTGGTAGCTTTGTTTTCAGCCGTTGTAATATTTGCTAAATTCGCAAAAATCTTATTCGGTTACTTAGTAACAGTTCAACGTTTAGAACGTTTGTATTTTTTAAGTTTCGTTCGTAGATTGCGATTTTCGTAACGGAATAACGTATTTTCAGTATTAAGATTATCAAAACCTTTAGCCGTTTTAGCTACGATACCTCGTACATCGCGAAACGCCGTTGCATAGTTACGTACGGCCGTTTACATGCTTTTCCGTAGTTCCTTAGCTCTATAAGAAATATGGACGACCTCGTTATGAGTGGTAATTACTATTTTCGGAAAAATTGTTAGTTTAAGGACCGGCTGGGATATTATCTCGGGATCCTTTAATACCGCTTCGGGTTTAGGAGGAAGTATACCGGTATAACGTTATCCAGCTTTAATATTTTTATCCGTAAAAGCGATTATTGCGGCCTTACGGTATGCTTTTAATATACGGTGTTTATATTAAAGAGCAATCGCGAAAACTCCGCCGGTCTTCCGTAACGCCGTACGATATTCTTTCTTAAGAACGGAAAATACGGAAACGTCTAATAGCTAAAAGTTAACATTCGAATTAAATGGTAAGTATATAAAAGCGACCTTAATTTTTATACCATTTTACATAAAAATAAGCCCTACGTATATAATATAGCTATTTAAGATAAGTAATTACTATTAATTATGGAACCGCGGTTTAATTTCGGGAAAGAAAGTGGATTTCTTTTATTTTACCGTAATAACGTTATTCGTTCACCTTTTCGGAATTAATATATATTCAACTTTTTCGATTTCGTCGGAAAACCATTATTTTAATAGGGTAAGGTTACTAAAATATATATACTGTTATACCTTTCTCGTATATAAAGCCGATATATTTGATGATAAATACTTATAACGTAACCCCTGACTTTTCAAATTTCGTACGGCCCGTTTTCGAACTTCCTATGACCGTTCCATTACGTTATTCCCCTTTTTGGACGCCCGTTTTATCCATGTTATATTCGTTCTTAGGCTGGATATTATATTTGATTCGGATTACGCTAAAAAAAGGAAAAAATTCGTAAACATCGTTATAATCGCGTACTTTGAGCCGCTCCCGAAGCATAATTCGTTTTTACTTTCTATGTATCTTGTCGTAGCGTTCGATAAAACGGTTAACCTAATGCTTTCCGACGGTCCCGTTAAGGCTGAGTAAAGCTTCGGCCATTTAACGGACTTATTTCTTTACTGGGGCGCGATCGTATACTTCTTTAAGCAATATCTAGTTAACAAACTTCCGCTTTTTCTAATCCGGAAGCATACGCGCGTTACTTTGGGCTTTGAAACGCGATTTGGAGCTATGGAGCCTGTATAACAGGGTCGACTGTGGTATTTCGAATCGTACACTTGCAAGGGTTTCGGAATTACTTTCCGTCATAAAGTCCTTAACGCCTTGAATTTTACGCTTACGGTCGAAATTAACTATCTTGACCCGAAATTAATTGATTTAACGGTTGTTAAGATATTGCAGAGTGAAGTTGTAGGGGTTAGTTGTTATTATGGAGAAATCTCTTATTCATTGCTAGGGTAATTCATTAGGTGAGGTCCGAAGTTAGAAACAGAGCTGCAGCAAAGCTGCAGAGCTACAGCTGCACCTATACTACACCCTACACCACTTTATTAACAATACGATTAATCGAAAACACCTCGGTATTATTAAGAATAAATACCGTCTCGGCGAGGCTTGGTACGCCTTAAATAAACGAATCCTTATTTCGTACCACGAACACGATATTACCTTTGAAAATAAACGTAGGCTTAACTAAAGATTTGGCATTCCAAAAAAAGTTATATAATTTAAAGCATACGTAATTGCACCCCATGGTCGAAAGAGGTTTTTGTAGGTAAAATAATACCTTTAAGACTTTTTAAAAGTTTGCTTTTCATCTAAGTATTAAACGATTATTAAGGGAATTTAGGCTACAACTAGTTTTCATAACTGTTTATTAAATTTCGACGAAATTAGTCTTAATAATTCCATAAAACTAAAATAAAAAGCGTATAGGAACTATACAAATTAAGCAAATAACTTCTCGGATGTAAAATAATAACGGAGCGTGCTTTTAACGGTTGCAAAATATCGGCATTAACTAATGAAAAAGAGAAGATTCGTATTAGAATTTTAAACAGAATTGTCGGCAATTGGTGCTTACAGGTGTTGCCTGCTGGCTGGCTTTGTGAGCCCAGGCCGCACTCCTGCAGCCTGGGACACCCTTTGTCTACAGACGATCCTTTGTCACCCAATCATGTATGTAAAGGCGATTGCCCACGGACTAGATTTGTCCTTTCTCAGAACATATAAAACCAACGTATGAGAGTTACGCCAGATTCCTGCATTTTATCACTGTGACTGCTGATAAGAATGTTAAAATCTAATATAACTAAAAAGAAAGCTCGATATGTAGACGTAATAATCAGTTATTATTGTTTAAAAGTTAAGAAAAGTAGAACAGATTTTTCCAGGTTATAACTTAAAGTTTATATATATATTGTTAAGCTGGGAAAGTAATACTTGAACCTATATTAACCTTACGTAATAGGTTAAAGATTATAATATAAGTTAAACGGCTGAAATGCACTTATCGTATAGCTTGACTTTTCATTTTAAGCTTATATTAGAATAAATAATATTATATATATTATTATAACGAAACCTCTTAACCTACAAACTTTTACTTTTTAAAAACTTATATTATTTTTAGTTTATTTTTCTTTAACTCTTTCCACTAGGTTAATCACCTTCACACCTCTATGGATATCTTATAACTTTATAGCCCTTTCGTTTTTATTAATTCTTATGAAACTTAATACTTAAAGAGTTAATAATATCAGTATTCTTATTACGAAAAACCTCTTGACTATTATACCCGCGATATATGCAGCCCGAACCATTATTACCTTTAAAGATTTCAAGGTGTTAAAAGCTTATAATATCATTGAAACTAACAAATATAATAACTAAAGAGTTTGTAACCGTGTGACGGCTAAGGGGTTTAACCAACTATTAAACCTAGTCGTACGGTTTATGTTAGCAGTAGTGTCGTGGGAAACTGAGCAATAATACGTTTAATAGTTACGTCTGGTAATAGCAGATTATTAAAGGTAATCTGGGTAACCAAGTTATATTACAAGCTGGTGATCTATCGAAGTTATAGAAAGTAACGAATGTATATATTCTTTTCTTAGCTTAAGGTACTTCAGTAACTTAAACCCCTTTATTAATTAAGTCTCCTTAAGTCCCTTTAAGCCTTCTTAACTCAACTAGCTTAAGACCTTTAGGCTAATAAAGACCATTAAGCTTTTTAAACTTAGTTACATAATAATTGCGCTTAGGTCGGGATTGGAGCTTTAAAAATCCGATTATATGTATTACGGCCAAGACCGCTAAGTTATAATACGCTTTCTTCCCTTTAAAAATTTCATCTTTAAAGACTAATTTCTTTATCTGTTATTTTTGGTAAGCAATCTTCCCTTTTTTATACTTATTATGTCGGGTCGAATTAAAAAACGCCGTTTTCGTTAACGTACTAACGCTTTAATTCTTTTAAAACGTATCGATCGTCTTGGTTTTACCATGTCGTCGAAGTTCTCTTATTCTCGTTATAAATCTGAATACAAAACTTATAAAGCGCATTATAATTTTGAAAAGTATACCCGTTATATTAAGCACGGGAGTTCTCATGATTTATTTAGTTCTTCGGAATTCGAACATAATAAGCTTATCGCGGAAAAGGATCGATTAAAGTTAGGAAAATGTATAGTTAAGGAAAGCTTACTTAAATCGTAATAATATTTATTTAAATTATTTGGTTGTTTAGTTCATTTGCGCAAATAAAAAAAGCTTTTTCGTTTTCGCAACGTCAAAATACTTCGCCGTGAGGTTTAAAGTACCGAAACTATGGAAAGGTTTAAACGTTTAAAAAACAAACAAAAATAGTTGGAGGCGGCGGTCGCTACGGCCACGTCAGGCCAGGTTGCAGATCCGGTCGATTGGTCTAAACCTATTAATTAGTTGACTGCTAATTAGGGTGCATCCGTCGTTATTAGTAAAAGTTCCTTAATAGGCGTTAAGCGTTTATAAAGTTTTTAACGGATTTCCAGGTATTTTCGGAATCTGGATAATTCTTTTTGCGTATATCTAAAACCCTTTTTGCTTCATATATCGGTATGTGTAACGGCTAAGGGGTTTAACCAACTATTAAAACTAGTCGTACGGTTTATGTTGGCAGTAATATCGTGAGAAACTAAGCAATGAGGTCTTTACTAAATACGTCTGGTAATAGCAGATTGTTAAGGGTAATCTGGTTAACCAAGTTGTATTATAAGCTGGTAATCTATCTAAGTTATGGTCGTAACGAGCGCATATATCACAGATTGGATATCCTTGGATAACGCGAATTTATCCTTATTTATATTATATAAATATATGGATATCTTTGAATAAGACGAATTTATCCTTATTTATGTTATTTAAGTATACAAATATCTTTTGGAGACGATGAATTTATCCTTATCCGTATTACGTAACCCTGATCGGTAATTATGTTTATTTTGTTCCGACCGTATGCTTAAGTGGGTAAGGTATTAATTCGTAATACGATTTTTCCCCTTTATAATTTTTGCCCTTAAAGATTTTTAAACTTGCTAAATTTTCCTTCTCTTTTTATTATATCCATTATACCTCAGAGAATTATTAAGAAAGTTATTAAACCGCGATAACGCTTTAATCAAAAAAAGGAACATAAACAGTTATCCTTCGGTATCGAACATTTTAGTTTCGAAATTATGCCTTATTTTGCGTATTTCGTACGGAAAAAGAAATGCATTATAGTTGAAAATGTGGCTTGTTTTTAAAATTGCGTTCTTTACGGGCGGAATTGTAACGGTTCGGGTATCCCGATTAATCTTCTGCATAATATCTTGCGGGAAAAGGAACGTTTAAAGCGTAAAAAGGCTTTTGCCAAAAAGTGGCTTTTTTAATCGCAAAAAGAGATAAACGAGGTTTTAAAGCGTATAAATAAAGCCATAACTCGTTTACGGCGGTTGCGTTAATAGCAAGAGTCTTTTCGTATTAAGCGCGTCGAAATGATTAATCGTAATTTGTAATCGTTAAATAAATTAGAGGAGCAGGAAAAGGCTAAGGTGGAGGTTGCCGCGTAAGCCGTTCAAGTTACGGGGGTGGCTGATTTATCTAGTCCCGAGACCGCTAACTGGTCTTTTCCGGCGGACCCTGGTTGAAAAGCTATTTTGAACGTTGCCGGTTTTGCTGGTAAAAGCTTTTTAACAGGCGCTAGGCGTTTATAAGGTTCTTGGCGAGTTCCCAGGTGTTTTCGGAGTCCGGGTAATCTTTTCAT
Organism: Monosporascus ibericus; assembly: GCA_004154915.1. Lineage (NCBI taxonomy): Eukaryota > Fungi > Ascomycota > Sordariomycetes > Xylariales > Monosporascus > Monosporascus ibericus. The sequence goes on along the minus strand of QJNU01000133.1, from coordinate 29,849 downwards.
TTAGGTATTAGGTAAGTCTGTTTTTTTTTACGTATGTCTAGAATCTTTTCTACTTCGTATGTTAATATACCTTCTTTTGCCTTTTCGTATTCTATGTTAACCTTAATAATATCCGCTGCTAACTTCAGTAAGGAAACGTAAAAAACTGGATAATGTTTAACTTTAAAGTGTAGTTTTAATTAGTAGTTATTTTCTAAGATTTCTTTACTAATCTTATATAAATTAATATATTTAAAGTCGAGTTTTTTATTTAATCGCTTAGTTTGGACATTTCTGGTAGCTAGGTAAATCATTTCCTTTTTTTGGAAGGTTAATCCCTTTAACCTTTTCTAGTTATAATATTTCTTTATTTAATTACGTACGAATTCAAATTCTGTTTTTATTTTTACGTATAATTACTTAAGCTATTCTGATATAAGGATTGCTTTAACGTTAGTAGATCCTTTACGTATATTTTTGTAAACTTTTAGTATAAAACTAAAGTTGGCATGTGCTGGAGTTATTTTAATGCTTTTATGGTAACTAGTATTGCATGCCAGCTGCGCGATAGGTAACTTCTGGACCTAATCGTTCTGTTCGTAATTAATGTAGTATCGTAAGTAAATCTCCAGTATTTAGTTAATTCTTTTTGTTTATCCGTCTGTTTAAGGTGTGAATACGTTAAGTAATTTGTAATTTAAGCCTAATTGCGCCGTAAGTTCTGGCTAGAATTTCGAAATGAATATTATCCTTTTATCTAAAATAATTTCCCTTAATAATCCGTATATTCCTAAAAGATGCCTTAAAAAGATGTAAGCTATTTACTTTATGTCTATATTCTTACTATATGGTAAAAAATAGGAAAGTTTAGAAAATCGGTAAGCGATTACGAAGATGTTATCGTAATATATGCCCGTAACTAGGTTTTTGGATAGTAGAAGTTTGGTAATAAAGTTAAAAGTAATTAAATCCTATGGTTACTTTGCGACAGGTAATGGTTGTAGTTCTCCGTATGGTTTATGTCGTCGAGTCTTTGCCTTATTGCAGATATGGCATTATTGTTATATTTTCTTTATAATTGATTTTATTTTAAGAAAATAATAAGTACGTTATAATCGTTTTAAAGTTTCGTGGATCCCTGGGTATCCGTATAACTAATGTTCGTATATATCTCGTACTAATGTTTCCTGGTATTCTTTTAGAACTTATGTTTTTTTTATTTTCTAGTCCTCAGGTAAATTCTTGTTGTATTTCTGGATTTTCTGGTCTAAATCAGGGGATATTACTCTGATTCTTATTATCTGTCGTAATCACAGATATCCTTCTGGTATGGTATTAAAGATTTAGTAGTTAACCTTGATTATCTTTTTTTTCGAAGTTTTGTCTTTAATTAAGTACGTTTATTCTGCCATTTTATGATCCCTTTTAGTGGATAATGATAAAGTCGTATTCTGCTAGCTTTTCGGCGTAGCGTAATTATTATTCTGTAAGTTCTTTGATAATAGTAAAGCAGGTAAGATTCTTGGAATCGGTGTATACCTTAACCTAGTAAAAGTTTTCCTTAAGGTAATGCCTGAATTCTTGGAAAGCTTTAACGATGGCCATGTATTCTTTATCGGGGATAGCGTAATTTAATTCTTTTTTTTTAATTTATAAGAGTAAAAGGCGATAAGGTATAATTAATTTTAATTGTTGCGGTGTTTTATTATTACGTTTAAAGCGTAATCTGAAGCGTCGGTTTTAAGCTTAACTGGGCGGCTTAAGTTATATATAATTAATATTAGTTTGTTGGTAATCGCATTTTTGATCTTTTAAAAAGTTGTTTTTGTTTTTGTTATTTAAAGGAACTTGTTTCTTTTTTTGTTAGGTTGGATAACCGTATAGCTATTTTGCTAAAGTTTCGAATGAATTTTTTGTAATAATTAGCGAATTCGAAAAAGGTTTGTACTTTCTTGATTGTAATGGACGTCTTTTATTCCTGCATTGTAGCGATCATTTTAAAGTTTATCTTAATGCATCCTGAGGTGATAATATGTTTTAAAAATACTATTTCCTACGTATGGAACTGGTTTTTTTATTGTTAATTAGTAAATTGGCGTCTTATAAGGCTTGGAGGATTATATAAACGTATTTTACGTGTTCCTCTTTATTTTTCGAATAAATGAGAATGTCGTCGATGTAACAAATAACGAAAATATCCAAATACTCCTTAAATACGTGGTTAACTATTCGCTAAAAGGTTATTGGTACGTTCGTAAATCTGTAAGATATAACGAAATACTTAAAAAGTCCGTATTTCGTTTTAAAGGTTATTTTTTATTTATGTCCTGGTTTGATACGAATTTGGTTATATCCTTTTTTAAAATCTAGGCTTATAAATTAATTTGTTCCGTAAAGGCGATTTTTTATTTCGTTAATTAGGGGTAATGGTATCCTCTTTTTAACCGTAATGTTGTTTAATTGCTTATAATTGATAACTAGGCGTAACTTCTCGTTTTTCCTTAGTATATAAAATATAACGTATTCGGTTAATAAACTAGAATGTCGTATATAACCTTTTTAAAGTTTGTCTTCGAGGTATTTACGTAACGCCTATAATTTATTTCGTTAAGGTTATAAATCGGATAAAATCTGGTTCATATTCTTTCTTTAACGATTATCTTATAATCCTAATCGTTATATTCCGCTAATTTCGTTTCGAATTTCTTTCGAAATAACTATTTGTATCTGTGATATTATGGAGGTACGTTAACCATAATTTCTGGCTTTATAGGTTAATGTTATAGGTGATCGTTTATTTTTCGTAACTTTGTTTTAATAGTAACGATAATACGTCGTATTTCTTTATGGTGCCCTTATTTCTTGTTTATCTTATTCTTATAAGTGGTAAGATTTCTGTCATATCCTTATGCTTATATTCGTCGTTATTCTCGATTAAATATTAAGATTCTTTCACATTTTCCTATTTTTATCGAATAAATATAAAGTAAATTTTATTTAGTTAATCATTTAATCGATTAAGGGGTTATATTAATATAATTATAATCTTCCGAAGATTATATCGTAATTCCTTATCGAAACGATATTAAAGTTTGTTTTCTGGTTTCGTTCGTTAATAAAGATCTCGAAGTAATTAATCTTACGGCTAATTTTTCCGTTATCGTAAATGAATACCTAACTTTTTGCGTTTTCGGCAGTGTAAGGTTCCATCTTTTCCTTTTATAGTAATCGAAATCGGTTAACTATATCCGGCGTAATATAATTACCTCTTATTACTTCGTAATCCATAAATGCGGTAAACCAATATGTCCTAATTCGTACTTGCAGGGTAAAAGGGTCGTTTTTGGCTTTTATCGTTACGTTTAAAGCCCTTTTAAAAAGCTCTTACTAACTTTTCCAGGTTTCACCATCTTACGGCTTTCCTACAGATGGCGTTCGTTTTTTAACTCATCTTTTAACGCCTTAATACGTTTTTGGTTTTATGCGTTAAAGCATTTCAATTGCTTCAGCTATTTTTCCTGCCTGTGTAAAGTAGCTTCGAATAAAAGGACCTACGTCTGGAAATCTTTTCCGGTAATGTACTCTAGTTTGAAAGCTTTTTACCCCTTCTGTTATGCTTAAAACTAGGCGTCGTATTATCTTATATCTTCATTCTTCTTTTTTATTTCGCATTTAATTTTTTATTACTTATCCTTGTTATTCGTAAAGGTTAAACGGAAGTTTAAGTTCTTAATTACTTTTAATAATGCCTTTACAATTATTTCATAAATTTATTTTTCCTTTATTTTATAATTATACCATCCGTAATGGCATATAAGGTTTGCGTTAAGGCAGTTCTTTTTTTTAGGTCAACTTATTGCTATTATGATAATATTAACGGTATCTTTTAATGCGAAGGCTTTTAGGTATCTGTACTACCCTTAATCCCTGGGGTCTTTTCCGGTCTGATTATAAAAATCGAATCCTTGGTTATATATTTGCGTAAGTCGTTTTTCGATATATCGTTTTCCTCTCATATGTCTTTAGTAATAGGTACGCTTGCATTAGATGGCATGGAATTTCCCGTGCCGGTCCGATTGTCCTGGTAGTAGGTTCTCGTCTTAACCTTGGTACTCCTTAATCCATCCATTTAATTCTAACTATTCGTACCGTTATCGCCGTTTCTTTTAAGAACGGGAAAGTAGCTTATTTTTTAAAAGCTCCTTTTATCCGTTATGTTCCTTTAACTATTGGGTTACTGTAAGTCCTGTAATAAGGGCTTGCTATTTTTGAATGGTTATTTAGGATATCTTCTTACCTTTTATAATCCTTGTTATATTTTCTTAGGGGGATTATAATTATCCTTAATCCTAATTATATTAATTGATTTATTATCGTTTTCTTAGTTGTTTTAAGGGGACCCTTGCGGAATTGGTATTTAATTATTCTGTCGTGGCGTTTTAGGCGCCTTGCATTGGAAGGTTTTGTATCCCATCTTGTTATAATTGAAGCACTTGATGGTACGCGGGTCGCGCTGCTGTATTACGCCTCGTTCCATAGGTCCTGGTGCCGTTTTATGGGATATGTTGGTTTTTCGTAACGAGCTGGCGCTAGGGGGGTGCCTTGGCTTATTGTTTTGTCGATCCTTGGAATGTTGAATCCTCCAAGCGTACTGCTGGTCGTCGATCTTAACTACTATGGCGATATAATCCACCAACTTTTCGGGGCGTTCATTTTTAAATAATTCTTTTTATACTTCTTCCTTTAGGTCATCGAAAAACGTAATTATTAATACCTTTTATCCTTAGTTAATCTTTAATGCTAATTAAATAAAGGAATTGCCGTATTTAAAAGCCGATCCTTTTTGCTTTAAATCCTTAATTTTTTTCTTAGCCTTAATTTTTTCGTTGATTATTCCGAATGTTTTTCTTAATTTTTCCTTAAACCTTTCGTAATCGTTCTAAATGTTCGTGGTTTCCGCGGATCTTTATTGGGGGGGTTTAATAACCTATTTACGGAAGGTAGGCTTAAACCAAATGGCCGCGTTTCCGGTTAGTTGTCCTATAGCGAATTAAACTCGAAAAGTAAACGTCGTAAGTTTGATAAAGAAGTATTTAAAATAAGGACGATATTTTGTAAAAGACTGCTGTAATTTGGTAATGATTCCGTCGAAAGGAGTAGGCTTAATAGGTTTTAAAACTTTTCCGGCCTTTTTGCTGTAAGCTGTTTAAATAAGTGGTGCTGGTTAAGCTAGCTGGTTCGGTTAATCGGGTTACTTCATATTTGCTTATCTTGTTAGTTCGACTTTTTGGGCCTTTAGTTAGTTACGGGTTTCCTTGAGGGTATTGGTAAGTTCGATCTTATCATTAGTAAGTTGCGTGACCGCGTTAATTAATTAGTTAAGTCGGCGTAAGGCTTTTTCTTAGGAAAGATTAAGCCGAATCTTCTTATTATCGGAGTTTATAAGGTTATCCTTAGGTACCTGAAAGGTTTTTTTAAAAGCAAGTTGCTTACTAGATGATATAATATTAAGGGTATTGCTTCAAGTTTGATAATATTACTGAATAAGAGCTTGTAACGTATAACGGTTAAAGGGTTTAACTAATTATTAAAACTAGTCGTACGGTTTATGTTGATAATAATATCGGAGGAAATTAAGTAATAAACTTTTTAATAGTTACGTCTGGTAATAATAAATTGTTAAGTGTAATCTGAGTAACTAAGTTATATTATAAGCCGGTAATTTATCTAAGTTATGGTAATAGCAAGCGTATATATTATAGATTGGATGTCCTTAAATAAGGCGAATCCATCTTTATCCATATTATGTAAATGCATGGATGCTTTTAGATAAGACGAATCTATCCTTATCTATATTGTCTAAGTATATGGATGTCTTTAAATGAGACGAATCCATCCTTATTTACATCACGTAACCCTGATCGGCAATTATGCTTTTCTTGTTCCGACCGTGTACTTAAGTGGGTAAGGCGTTGGTTCGTAACAGTATGTCTTTTTTGGCCTTTTTTCGTATCCTATATTAACTTTAATGGTATCTGTTACTAACTTAAATAAGGAAACGTAAAAGACTGGATGGAATTTAGCTTTAAGGGGTAATTTTAATTAATAATTATTTTCCAAGATTTTCTTAATAACTTTATATAAACCGATATTTAAAGTCGAGTCTTTTATTAAATCGCTTAATTTAAATATTTTTAATAACTAAATAAACTATCTCCTCCTTTTAAAAAGTTAATCCTTTTAACTTTTTCTAAGTATAATACTTCTTTATTTAATTACGTACGAATTTAAATTCTATTTTTATTTTTGCATATAATTGCTTAAGTTATTTTAATATAAGGATTGCTTTAACATTAACAGATCCTTCGCGTATATCCTTATAAACTTTTAATATGAAATTAAAGTTGGGGTTTGTTAAAGTTATCTTAATACTTCCGTAATAATTAGTATTATATATTAATTACGCGATAAGTAACTTTTAGACTTAATCGTCTTATTCGTAATTAATATAATATCGGAAATAGGTTTCCAATATTTGGTTAGTTCTTTTTATTTATGCGTTTATTTAGGGTTTAAATACGTTAAATAATTTATAATTTAAGCTTAATTACGTTATAAGTCCTTACCAAAATTTCGCAATAAATATTATCCTTTTGTTTAAAATAGTTTCTGTTAATAATCCGTATACTTTTAGGATATACCTTAAAAAATGTAAATTATTTGCTTTACGTTTATATGCTTATTATATAGTAAAAAATAAGAAAGCTTAATAAATCGATTAACGATTACGAAAATACTATCGTAATATATGCCCGTAACTGGGTTTTTTAATAATGGAAGTTTGGTAATAAAGTCGAAAGTAATTAAATCTTATGGTCGTTTTACGATTGGTAATGGTTATAATTTTTCGTATGGTTTATGTCGTCGTGCTTTTATTTTATTGCAAATATAACATTATCATGTAAGGGAATAGAAAGGACTAGCCACTCCGCCACATGATCCAAAAGATCAGCAGTTCCAACGCCAATTGGCGTTGGAAGTCCTTGTCCGCACTTAAGTAGGGAACGCCCCGGGGCCATTCCCTTATATATCATCGCACTTTTTTTATTATTAATTTTACTTTAAGGAAATAATAAATTCATTATAATCGTTTGAAAATTTTATAAATCCCTAAGTATCCGTATAAATAATGCTCGTATATATTTCGTATTAAAGCTTTCCAATATTCTTTTAAGATTTATATTTTTTCCATTTTCTGGTCCTTAAGTAAATTATTATTATACTCCAAGATTGTTTGGTATAAATCAGAAGGTACTACTCTAATTGTTACTATCTGTCGTAATTATAGGTATCCTTTTAATATGATATCGAAAATCTGGTAATTAACCTTAATTACCTTTTTTTCAAAATCTGGTTTTCGATTAAGTACGTTTACCTTATTATTTGTAATCCCTTTTGGTAAATAATAACAAAATCGTATTTTGCTAATTTTTCGGCATAACGTAATTATTATCCTATAAGTTCTTTGGTGATAGTAAAGCGGTTAAGATTTTTGTAATCGGGATATACCTTAACCTGGTAAAGGTTTCCCTTAAGGTAATGACTAAATTTTCGGAAAGCTTTAACGATAACTATAAATACTTTATCGGGAATCACGTAATTTAACTTTATTTTTTTAATTTATAAGAATAAAAGGTGATAAGGTATAAATAACCTTAATCGTTACGATATCCGGCGATTATGCCTAAAACGTAATCCGAACTGTCGGTTTTAAACTTAATTAAGCGGCTTAAGTTATATATAATTAATATTAGCTCGTTGGTAATTACACTTTTAATTTTTTCAAAAGCTATTTTTCTTTTTATCGTTTAAAAAAGCTTATTTTCTTTTTTTCTTAGGTTAAATAACGGTATAGTTATTTTGCTAAAGTTTCGAATGAACTTCCTATAATAATTAGCGAATCTGAAAAAAGCTTACATTTCTTTAATTATAGTAAGGACCTTTTATTGCTGTATTATATTACTCTTTTTAAGCTTTATCTTAATGCATGTTAAGATAATAATATATTTTAAAAGTTTTACTTCCTATTTATAAAACTGGCTTTTCTTATTGTTAATTTATAGGTTAGCGTTTTATAAAGCTCAAAGAATTATATGAACGTATTTTATATTTTTTTTGTTTTTCGAATAAATGAGAATGTCGTCGAGGTAATAGATAACGAAAATATCTAAATAATCTCTAAGTACGTAATTAATTATTTGCTAAAAAGTTGCTAATACGTTCGTAAATCCGGAAGGTATAACGAAGTATTTAAAAAAATCCGTTATTTGTTTTAAAGGTTATTTTTTATTTATCTCCCAACTTTATACGAATTTAGTTCTATTCTTTTTTAAAATTTAGGCTTATAAATCAATTTATTCTATAAAAACGTTTTTTTATTTCGTTAATTAAGGGTAACGCTATTTTGCTTTTAGCCGTAATGTCGTTTAGTTGCCTATAATCGATAATTAAACGTAGCTTCCCGTTCTTTCTTAATATGAAAAATATAAGGTATCCGATTAATGAACTGGAACGTTATATATAACCTTTTTAAAATTTGTTTTCGAAATATTTACGTAACGTTTATAATTTTATTTCGTTAAGGTTATAAATCGGATAGAATTTGATTAAAAGCTTTTCCTTAAAGATTACTTTACAATTTTATTTATTATATTTTAATAATTTTATTTCGAAATCCTTTCCAAATAGTTATTCGTATTTATGGTATTATAAAAGTACGTTAACTATGGGTTTTGGCTTTAAGGGTTAATATTATAAGCAATCGTTTATCTTTCGCTACTTTGTTTTAATAATAACGATAATACGTCGTAGTTTTTTATAATGCCCTTATTCTTTTTCCTATATGTAATAAGGTTTCTATCCTATTTTTATGCCTACATTTGTTGCCATTTTCGATCGAATATTAACATCTTTCCGGATTCCTTTTTTTAGAATAAATATAAAATATATTTTACTTAGCTAAGTATTTAATCGATTAAAAGGTTATATTAATCTCACCATAGTTTTCCGAAAATTATATCGTAATTCTTTATCGGAACGATGTCGAAGTTTGTTATCTGGTTTCGTCCGTTCACGAAAATCTCGAAGTAATTAATTTTACGGTTAGTTTTTCCGTTATCGGAAATAAATACCTAACCTTTTGCGTTTTCGGTAATGTAAAGTTTTATCTTTTTTTTTATAGTAATCAAAATCGGTTAATTACGGCTGGCGTAATATCATTATTTTTTATTATTCCGTAATCCATAAATACGGTAAATTAATATGTTTTAATTCGTACTTATAAAGTAATAAGGTCTTTTTAATTTTTATAGTTACGTTTAAAGGCCTTTTAAAAAACATTTATTAGCTTTTCCGAGTTTTACCATCTTATGCCTTTTTTATAAGTAGCGTTTTTTTTTAACTTATCCTTTAGTACTTTAATACGTTTTTAATTTTATACGTTAAAAGCCTTTAATTACTTTAGCTATTTTTCCTGCCTGCATAAAATAGCTTAGAATAAAAGGATTTATGTTTAAAAATCTTCTTTAATAATATACTCTGGTTTAAGGTTTCCTTATTCTTCCTGTCGTATTTGGAACTGGACATCGTATTGCTTTATATCTTTGTTCCTTTTTTCTATTTCGTATTTAATTTTTTATTATTTATCCGGGTTATCCGTAAAGGTTAAACGGAAGTTTAAGTTATTAATTATTTTTAATAACGTTTTCATAATTATTTATTAAATCTATTTTTTTTATCTTATAATTATATTATCCGTAATAGCATATAAACTCTTCGTTAGGGCAGCTTTTTTCTTCGGGCCAACTTATCGTTACCATAATAATGTTAACGGTGTCTTTTAAGGCAAAGGCTTTTACGTATTTATATTACCGTTAATCCTTGGTATTTCTTCCTATTTAATTATAGAAGTCGAATCTTTAGTTATACATTTACGTAAATCGTTTTTCGATATACCGTTTTCCTTCCATATATCTTTAGCAATAAGTACGTTTATATTAAATGGCATAAAGTTTCCCGGACCGGTCCGGTTATCCTAATAGTAGGTTCTCGTCCTAACCTTGCTATTTCTGAATCTATACGTTTAGTTCCAATTATTCGTACTGCTATCGCCGTTTTTTCTGAAAACGGGAAAGTAACTTATCCTTTAAAAACTTCTTTTTTCCGTCGTCTTTCTTTAGCTATTAGTTTATTATAGGTTTTATAATAAACGCTCGCTATTTCTGAATAGCTGCTTAGGATAGCTTTTTTGCCTTTTATAATCCTTATTATACTTTCTTAAAGCGATTATAATTATTCTTAATTCTGATTATGTTAATTAATTTGTTATCGATTCCTAGGTTATTTCGAAAGGGTTCCTAAAGAACCGGTATCCAGGTATTCTATCGTAGCTTTTTAGGTATTTTATATTAAAAGGCCTTATATCCCATCTTATTATAATTAAAACATTTAATAAAACGCGGGTCGCGTTATTATATTACGCGTAGTTCTATGGGTCCTAGTACCGTTCCGTAAGATATATTAATTCCTTATAACATATTAATATTAAAAGGGTACTTTAACTTATTATTTTGTTAATCCTTAAAATGTCAAATCCTTTAGTCGTACTGCTGGTCGTCGATCTTAATTACCATGGCGATATAATCCACCAATTTTTCGGGATGTTTATCCTTAAATAATTCTTTTTATATTTTTTCCTTTAGGCCGTCGAAAAACGTAATTATTAATACTTTTTATTCCTAGGTAATTTTTAACGTTAATTAAATCAAGGAATTACCGTATTTAAAAGCCGATCTTTTTTATTTTAAATTCTTAATTCTTTTTTTAATTTTGGTTTTTTCGTTTATTATTCCGAATACTTTTTTTAACTTTTCCTTAAACTTTTCGTAATCGTTATAAGTATTCGTAATTTCCGCGGATCTTTATTAAGGAAATTTGCTAACCCATTTATGGAAAGTAAGCTTACATTAAATAACCGCGTTTTCGGTTAATTATCTTATAACGAACTGGATTCGAAAAGTAGGCATTATAAGTTTAATAAAAAAAGATATTCGAAATAAATATGACATTCCGTAAAAGATTGCTATAATTTAATAATAGTTTCGTCGAAAGGGATAGGCTTAATGGGCTTTAAAACTTTGCCGGCCTTTTTGCCGTACCCTATTTAAATAAATAGTATTAATTAAGCTAGCTGGTCCTATTAATCGGGTTGCTTTTTATTTATTTATTTTATTAATATAACTTTTTAAACTTTTAATTAATTATAAATTTTCTTAAAGGTATTAATAAACTCGATCTTAGCGTTAATAAGTTACGTAACTACGTTAATTAATTAGTCTAGTCGGCGTTAGGCTTTTTTCTAAAAAAAATTAAATTAAGTTTCCTTATTATAGGAATCTATAAGGTTATCTTTAAATACTTAAAAGCTTTTTTTAAAAGCGGGTTATTTATTAGATAACATAATATTAAAAGCATTATTTAAAATTTAACAATATTACGAAATAAAAGCTTATAATATATAACGGCTAAAAGGTTTAATTAACTATTAAACTTAATCGTACGGTTTATATTAACAATAATATTATAAGAAATTAATAAATAATACGTTTAATAATTACGTTTAGTAATAATACAATTTTAAAGATAATTTAGGTAATTAAGTTATATTATAAGTTAATAATTTATCTAAACTATAAAAAGTAACGAATGTATATATTCTTTTCTTGGCTTAGGGTGCTTAAGTGGCTTAAACCCCTTTATTAGTTGAATCCCCTTAAGTCCCTTTAAACCGTTGTAGCTCGACTGGCTTAAGACCCTTGGGCTAATGAGGGCCTTTGAGCTCTTTGAGCTTAGTTACGTAACAATTGCGCTTGGGTCGGTGCTGGAGCCTTGGAGGTCCGACTGTGTGTGTTGCGGCCAAGACCGCTAGGTCATAACAAACCGCCTAATTTAAATAGCGCACAATTTACCTCAGCTAGCTTAGACCTCTCTGGCTCGTTTTTCAAATGTACTGCTGTATTACGCTAAAAATTAACCAATTAAATCTCAAATCCCCGTAACCAGCCAGCGAGGCCTAAGTTGTAATTATGCGAATAGGGGTCTCGTTCTGTACGTCCCTACTAAAATCGTCGAATTTCCTCCTAATTCGTTTTATTTATACGAATAAAATTAAGTTTTTAAGGAAAAGTAATTATTATTTACCTAATTTAAATCCGGTAAACCTGATATTATATATACGCGTCCAATATAAGTTAATATAGATGCAGGAACTTCTTCGAATTTTTTAGATGACAATTGCAGCCAATACGACTAGGTTTAAGGCTAGGAAATAGGCGACCGTAATGCCCTCATGGCTACGACGCAACAATCATCGGTCGCATCATCGGATACCGGATATTCTACGCATATTCTATATGGAATAAGCCCGTACATCAATTTTTTCGGCCGTATGGGTTGTGGTTGTTGCGTCGTAGCCCTGAGAAGGTCCCGGACTTGATTGACCGGAACGCCCTCCTAGTTCCGACATAACAGCCACAGCCCGCACGGCCAAAATACTAGTTGTACGGGATTCTCCCATGCTGAATTACCCTTGGAAAGTTCATGGCAAAATGTTGCATGCGGTAGTTGCGTTATCGCAGCCATGAGAGCTGTTATGACCTAACGGTCTTGGCTGCAACACACACAGTCGGACCTCCAGGACTTCAGCTCCGACCTAAACTCAGACGTCACGTGACTAGCTCAAAGGAGTTAACAGCCCCCATTAGTCCAAGGGCCTTGAGCTAGTCGAGTTACGAGAGGGCTCAAAGGGATTCGAGGGGACTTAATTAATAAAAGGGTTTAAGCCGCTTAAGCTCCTTAAGCCAGGATCAGAATATATACGTTCGCTATTACCATAATTTAGATAGTTTCAGCTTGTAATATAACTTGATTACCTAAATTACCTTTAACAATTTGCTATTATTAAACTTCATTATTATTTACCTTATCGTTTAATATTTTACGATATTATTATTAACATAAATCGGATAACTAGGTTTAATAATTAGTTAGACCTTTTAGCCGTTATACGTTACAAGCTTTTATTTAATAGTATTATTAAACTTTAAATAATATCTTTAATATTATATCGTTTAGTAAGTAACCTATTTCCAAAAAAACCTTTTAAATTTTCGAAGATAATATTGTAAATTCCGATAATAAAAAAACTTAATTTAGGTTTTTTTTTTTTTGAAAAAAGCCCTACGTCGATTTACCTAGTTAATTAACGTAATTACGTATCTTATTAACAATAAAATTAAACTTACTAATACCTTTAAAGAAATCCGTAATTAATTAAAACTTTAAAAAGTCGAATTAGAAAGATAAGTAAATACAAAGCAGCCCGATTAACCGGATTAACCAGCTGAACTTACATAACATACTTAGGTAGCCTACGGCAAAAAAGCCGGAAAAGTTTTAAAACTTCTTAAACCTACCCTTTTTAACGGAATTATTACCAAGTTATAATAATTCCTGAAAGAATACCGTGCTTACTTTAAATACTCTCTTATTAAATTTACAATATTTATTTTTCGAGTTTAATTTATTATAAGATAATTAATCGGAAACGTAATTATTTAATTTAAACCTACCTTTCGTAAATAGATTATTAAACCTTTTTAATAAAACTCTGCCAAAACCTTAACCGTTTATAACGATTACGAAAGGTTTAAGGAAAAATTAAAAAGATATTCGGAATAATAAACGAAAAAATTAAAGCCGCAAACAAAATTGAGAATTTGAAGTAAAAAGGATTAACCTTTAAATATCGTAATTCCTTCGTTTAACCAGCTTCGAAGGTTAATTAGGGATAAAAGGTATTAATAGTTGCGTTTTTCGACGGCTTGAAAAAGAAGGTATAAAAGGAACTGTTTAAAGATAAACGCCCCGAAATATTAATGCATTATATCGTTATAATAGTCAAAATCGACGACCGACAGTACGCCTAAAAAAATCGATATTCCAAAAAACGATAAAGCAACAAACTAAGATATTCCCTTAATATCGGCACGCTATAAGGAACGAATATATCCTATAGAATAGTACCAGGTCTTATAAAATTAAGCGTAGTTTAATAACGCGACCTGCGTATTATTAAATGCTTTAACTGGAATAAGATGGGACATAAGGCCTTTTAATATATGGTACCTCAAAAGCTAGGATAAAATACCTGGATACTAATTCCTTGAGGACCCCCCAAAGTAATTAAAGCGATAATAATAAATTAATTAATATAATTAAAATTGAAAAGGACCACAACCTTATTAATGAAGTATAATAAGAATTATAAAAGGCAAAAGAATTATCTTAAATAGTTATCTAAAAATAGCAAGCCCTTATTATAGGAGTTACAGTAACTTAATAGCTAAAGGAATACGATAAATAAAAAGAACTTTTAAAGGATAAATTATTTTCCCGTTCCCAGTAAAAACGGCGATAGCGGTACGAACAGTTGGAATTAAACGCATCGATTAAAGAATACTAAAAATAAAATAAGAACTTATTACTAAGATAACCAAATTAATACGGGAAACTTTATACCATTTAATATAAGCGCGTTTATTACCTTAAATATATAAAAGAATAACAGTATATCAAAAAACGACTTACGCGAATATATAATCAGCGACTTAACTTTTATAACTAAATAAAAAAGGATTTCAGGGATTAATGGTAATATAAATACCTAAGAATATACGCCTCGGAAAACGTTATTAACATTATTATAGCAGTAATAAGTTAACCCGAAGGAAAGATCTACCTTAATAAAAACCTTATATGACATTTATAATGGTACGACCATAAAATAAAATAAAATGGGTTTATTAAACAGTTATACAATTATGTTTAAAAGTAATTAATAACTTGAACTTCAGTTTAATCTTTACGAACGACCCGAATAAACGACGAGAAATTAAAGACGAAAAAAAGAAAACGAAGATATAAAGTAATACGATACTTAATTTTAAGCACGACAAGAAAAACAAGCAGCCCCCGAACCAAAATACATCAGTAAAGAAAGCTTTTAGATATAAATCCTTTTATTCGAGGTTACGTTACGCCGACAGGAAAAGTAGCTGAAGTAATTGTAAGCCCTTAATACATAATACTAAAAACGTATCAAGGTAATAAAAGACGAATTAAAAAACGAACGCCAGTTATAAAAAAGCGGTGGGATAGTAAAAACCCATAAAAGCCAGCAGGAGCTTTCTAAAAGGGCTTTAAACGTAACGATAAAAGTTAAAAGCGACCTTATTATCTTACAAATAAAAGTTAAAATATATTAGTTTACCGCATTTATGGATTACGGAGTAATAGGAAGTAATTACATTACGCTGGATATAATATACCGATTTCGCTTACTATAAAAGGAAAAGATAAAACCTTACATCGTTAAAAACGCCAAAGGTTAGGCATTTACTTCCGATAACAGAAAGATCACCCGCGAGATTAATCACCTTAAGATCTTCGTTAACGGACGAAACTAGATAGCAGACTTCGACATCGTGCCGATGAGAAACTACAACATAATTTTCGGAAAACCATAGGTGTATTAGTATAACTCCTTAATCAATTAAATAATTAGCCAAGTAAAATTCGTTTTATATCCATTCGATAAGAAAAAGTAAAATAAGAAAAGATTTTAATATTCGATGGAAAATGGCGATAAATGCAGGTATAAGGATACGACAGAAACCTTACCACCCGTAAGAACAAGATATAAAAAAAACAAAGGTACCATAAAGGAATACGACGTATTATCGTTATTATCAAAACGAAATTGCGAAAGATAAACGATTATTTGCAGCATTAGTCGTTAAAACCAGAAATTATAATTAACGGATTATCACAGTATTATAAATATAAACCGCCATTTCGAAAAGGATTCGAAACAAATTACCAGAATATAATAAATGAAATTATAAGAGAATCCTTAAAAAGAGGATATTAATTAGATTTTATCCAATTTATAACCTTAACGAAACAAAGTTATAGATGTTACGTAAATACTTTAAAAATAAATTTCGAAAAGGTTACATACGACGTTCCAGTTTATTAACCGGATACCTTATATTTTTCGTACCAAGAAAAACGGGAAGTTACGCCTAATTATCGATTATAAATAATTAAATAATATTACAATTAAAAACAGAACATTATCACCCTTAATTAAGGAAATAAAAAAGCGCCTTTATGGGATAAATTAGTCTACGAATTTAGATTTTAAAAAAGGATATAATCAGATCTGTATTAAATTAAGATACGAATAGAAAATAACCTTTAAAATAAAATAGGGACTTTTTAAGTACCTTGTTATGCCTTTCGGACTTACGAACGTACCAACAACCTTTTAGCGAATAATTAATTATATATTTAACAAATACATAAATATTTTCGTTATTTGTTACCTTAACGATAATTTTATTTACTTAAAACATAAAACGGAACATATAAAATACGTTTATATAATTCTCTAAGCCTTATAAAACGCTAACCTATTAGTTCACATAAAGAAAAGGTAGTTTTATACGCAAAAAGTGGAATTTTTAAACCATATTATTACCTTAGAATGCATTAAGATAAACCTTAAAAAGATCGCCGTAATATAGGAATAAAAAACGCCTACCATAATAAAGGAAGTATAAGCCTTTTTCGGATTCGCTAATTATTATAGGAAATTCATTCAAAGCTTTAGCAAGATAACCATATTATTATCTAACTTAACAAAAAAAGAAAAAAGTTCCTTTAAACGATAAAAATAGAAATAACTTTTTAAAAGATTAAAAACGTAATTATCAGCGAGCTAGTATTAATTATATACGACCTAAGTTATTTAGTTAAATTTAAGACCGACGTTTTAAATTACGTTTTAAACGTAATAATTGTATACCGCGATAATTAACGTAATTTATACCTCATCACCTTTTACTTTTATAAGTTAAAAGGAATAGAATTAAATTATGATATTCCCAATAAAGAATTTATATCTATCGTTAAAGCTTTCCGAAAATTCCACCATTACCTTAAGGGAAACCTTTACCAGGTTAAGGTATATACCGACCATAAGAACCTTACTTGATTTATTACTATCAAAAAACGTATAAGACGATAATTAGGTTACGCCGAAGAACTAGCACAATACGACCTCGTTATTATCTACCAAAAAAATCGAAAAATGGCAAAATAAACGTATTTAATCGAAAACTAAACCTTAAAGAAAAGATATTTAAGGTTAATTACTAAATCTTTAATATTACGCCAGAAAGATACCTGTAATTACGACAGATAACAATAACTAAAGTAATACCCTTTAATTTATATTGGAAACTCTAAAAATATAACGATAATTTACCTAGAAACCAAAAACCGAAAAAGATATAGATTTTAAAAAAGTACTAGGAAATATTAATACGGAATATATACGAATATTAGTTATACGGATATTTAGAGATTTACAAAATCTTAAAACGATTATAACGTATTTATTACTTTTTAAAAATAAATTTAGTAGTAAAGAAAATATGATAATATTGTTATATTTATAATAAGGCAAAAGTTCGGCGACATAAACCATACGAAAAACTATAACTATTATTAATCGCAAAGTAATTATAAGATTTAGTAATATTCGATTTTATTATTGAACTTTTATTATCAAAACACTTAGTTCCGAATATGTATTACGATAATATCTTTATAATCGTTAATCGATTTACAAAATTCTCTTATGTTTTATCATATAATAAAAATACAAACGCGAAACAAATAGCCCATATCGTTTTAAGGTATGTTTTAAAAGTATTCGGATTATTAATTGAAATTATTTTAAATAAAGGAACAATATTTACTTCCAAATTTTAGTAAGAACTTATGGTATAATTAAGCCTAAACTATAAACTATTTAACGTATTTAAACCTTAAATAAACGGATAAATAAAAGGAATTAACCGAATACTAGAAACGTAGTTACGATATTATATTAATTACGAACAGGATGATTAGATTTAGAAGTTATTTATGGCATGGTTAGCTTATAATACCAGTTACCATAAAAGTATTAAAACGACTTTAGTAAATGCTAATTCCGGGTTTATACCAAGAGTCTACAAAAATATACGTAAAGGATTTATTAACGTTAAAATAATTTAAATATTAGAATAATTTAAATAAATATATACAGAAATAAAAGCGAAACTTGAATTTGTACGTAATTAAATAAAGAAGTATTATAATTAGAAAAGGTTAAAGGAACCAACCTTTTAAAAGGGAAAAATAATTGACCTAGTTACTAAAAGCATCTAAATTAAGGGATTTAATAAAGTATCCAGTTTTAAATATATCGGCCGATATAAAATTATCAGGAAAATCTTAAAAAATAATTATTAATTGGAATTATTACCTGAAGTTAAACTTTATTTAATCTTTTACGTTTCCTGATTTAACTTAGTAATAAATATTATTAAAGTTAACATAAAATCCGAAAAGAAAGCAAAAAAGGATATATTAATTTACGAAGTAAAAGAATTCCTAAACATACGTAAGAAAAATGGACTTATTAAATACCTGGTTAAATAAAGGAAATACCTAAATTCCGCAAATACTTAAAAACCCGGTAAAAACTTTATAAATGCTTAACCCTTATAAAGGAGTTTTTACAAGTAACGACGGCTGTACCTTAATTAACAGTCGACTAATTAATAAACCTAAACTAATCGACCGGATCTGCGACCTAACCTAATGTAACTGTAACGACCGCCGCTTTTAATTATTCCTGCTTTTTTTCAAGACGTTTAAATTTTTCCATAACTTCCGTATTTTAAATTTTACGACGAAACATCTTAACGTCGAAAGAACGAAAAAGCTTTTTTTGTTTACGTAAATGAACCAGGCGATTAAATAGCTCGGATAAATATTGCTGCAACTTAAGCAATTCTTTTTCAGTTATGCGCTTTGCCAACTTTAATAGATTTTCATCCGTAATAAGCTTATTATATTTGAGTTCCGAGGGACCAAATAAATTATAAGAACTCTCGTATTCGGTATAACGAACATACTTTCTAAAGCTATAATGCGCTTTACAAGCCTTGTTTTCAGATTTGCAACGAAATCAAGAGAACTTCGACGACATAGTAAAACTAAAACGTTGGATACGTTTTAAAAGAATAAAAGCGTCAGTATGTTAACGAAAACGAAGTTTTTTAATTCGACCTGACATGATAAATATAAAGAAAAAAAGGTTACTTATTAAAATTAATAAACAAACAAATTGATTTTTAAGGGCAAAGATCCTAAAAGGGAGAAATCGTATTATAACATAACGGTTTTAGGTGTAATATACATAGTCGGACCCTTAGGATTTCAGCTCCGATATAAGCTTAGACGTTATATAACTAACTTAAAGGACTTAACAGCCCCATTAATATAAAGGCCTTAAGCTAGTCGAATTACAAAAAGGCTTAAAAGGACTCGAAGAGATTTAATTAGCAAAAGGGTTTAAGCCGTTTAAGTTCCTTAAGTTAGAATAAGGATATATACGTTCGTTATTATCATAATTTAGATGGTTTTAGCTTATAATACAACTTGGTTACCCAGATTACCTTTAACAATCTGCTATTACCAGACGTGACTATTGTTTACCCTATCGCTCAGTTTCCTACGACATTACTGCTAACATAAACCGTACGACTAGGTTTAATAGTTGGTTAAACCCCTTAGCCGTCACAAGGGCGTTCTGGTTAAAAGGTCAGCACGGAACGGAAATTTTGATTTGGAACTTTAATATCTCTACCAAAATAACCCCTATTAGAAAGTTATATATATAATTAAAAATCATTTTCAAAGCTGTATAAAATGGCGGTTTCCATTATTATTTGATTATTTTTATTATTGTTATATTTCCCAGTCTCCAAGATAGATTTTCGAAAATCTATATAGGAGGGCGAAAAACGGAGCCAACAAATCACAACTTGCTATCAAGCCCGATCTTTGAGATATTTCTTTTTCGTGGGTCCATTTATGGGCCTTTTATAGGTCGGTACTTCGAGCTACAGGTTTTTGGAAATCCCTAGCCACAGCTGCGCCGCAGGCGCAGCCACAACCTCAAAAATAGGGCCTGACCTTAATGAGGTAACTGTCAGCTGGCTGGGGGGTGCGTAGCGCACTCATATACGGAAAACCCCTACTGATCGGAGTATATATATTCCGTGGCTAAGCTACTTTAGCGCTGTACGTGCGTTAGAGCACCTATAACTTAGCCTAATATAACAATACAACTAGTATCCCCTATACCTGACAACTAATAGTCTTCTTCGCTTAACTTGTGCATATATCAACTAATCAGTTACTGCTAAGACGATATAAGCTGTATATTAATAGTAATTATTTATATAGTTTAATAATAATAATAGCGACCGTATAGTCGACATTCTTAATTATTTATAAAAAGTTTAAGGATTATAACTGTTTTAAAAACAAATTCCAATTTAAAGCGTACGCGCTTGGTATTTAGCGTTATATCGACCCTGATCAGAATAATCCACAGCCTAGAGAACCTATAAGTCCCGCTATATTTATTTACTTAAAGAAATTACTTAGTTAAATTACGACGTAAATAATCAATTTATTAACGGAAAGAACTATATAAGTCGAAAAGGTCGATCGATTAGGTTACCTAAGAAATACTCTTAAGATAATTATCGAAGGCAAACAAGCTTATACCTAAAACCTCGCGATATATATTTACGAATATTGGAAGTACGAAAATCTTTATAAGAAGATTCACGCCCTTTTAAAATAAGTTTTTAAATTTATGTTTTTAGGAATCAAGGAAATAAGTTTTCCTGGAGGGAAAAACTTACGAAAGTGGTACATTAAGTTGACTAAATCTGACGAGATGTAAAATACCAGGTTATTCATTAATACTTAACAAAAGTACTGTAAAAGACTAAAGCAAGTTTCAAGGTTAACAAAAAAGCTAAACGACTAGATTATAAAATTGCAAAAGGTTATAGCTTAAGGATAACGAAATAATTTTTTAAAGACTAAAATAACAATTGTATAGGTAAATAATTTCTATATAGTATTAACTCCCATTATTAAGATATAAACGATAACCTTTTAAATAATAAGGAAGGTTAAAATCGAAAACGGAATAATTAGTTATTAGAAAACAGCGGCTAATCTTTTAGATTATTAGGTTATAACTTATCTCCTATTTATATCAAGAAATATTAGGGTAACGTTTCCGACCTTTTATGTGACCCTTACGGACTAATCTAATTAAAATAATCCTGATTAGAAAGGAACCAAGCTATTTAGCCTTTAGCCGTAAGGTAGGGCCCTTGGACGAAAACTGAAGCAAGGTCGTTAGGAAGGTCCTTATGCGGATCGAAATATCACACGAAAACGTTACAATTAAACGATTAAGGTATTTGCTATAACGTTTGCCTAAGTTTTAATTACAAGTTACCTTAATACTTTTCTACATTCCTTAATAAAACGTTAATAAAGTTTAAACTCGGAACAACAGTATTAAAATTAGTTTAGAACCGTATTAATTTTAATTACTTTTTAAAGAAAGAGATTAATTATTTATCAAAAACTATAAAGAAGTTAATTACAGAAATGAGTTAACTTTTAAAGGGAGTAAAACGAATCGTAACGTACTTTTTAATTATTAATTAACGTAACGCTATAAACGTTTCGCTTAACCCCTTAAAGAATTTATTTATTCTGGACTTGAAGTTTACGATATATATCTTTAACCTTATTAGTAAGTTCCTGAAGTATAAATTAACCCTATAAGGTGACGGAGCGTACGCAGGCAATAGCTTCGTCCCGATTAGAGAGTACGGAGAGGTTAATGTGCTGTTTCGAAATCCTAGTGGTACGAAAGCGTTGCGGCTATACGACGTGGCCCATTGCGAAGAATTCGCATGTAACCTAGTGTTATTCTGTTACGTAACCACTGCACCAAAAGACTGTATTGATAAGTGCGCACTTATTGCGCTACTTATCTAACATATTCCGACAGCTCCGAAAGAAAGGTTATTAGTAGGACAACCGAGGGATCAACGACTGCATTCGAGATAAATATCAACGCAACAACACCTTATGCAGCCTTTGCTACCCACAGACGAATTATCAACTTATAGACGAAGAGACCGCCACGTACAAGTGAGGGCACCATGTGGCACTTGCGATTAGGCCATCCAGGCCCCGAAGTAATCGCCCAGCTGCATTCCCATACTAAAGAGTCCGACTAAAGGATTTTATAACAGTCGAATATTAAGCATGTAGCAAGGCGAAAACGACAAGACAAATACGTCGCGAACGTCGAAAAGGAGCATCCCAATCAGGACAAAAATCGCCGTCGACTTTATTAAGTTCGAAAAAAAGCTTAAAGGATATAAATACGTTATATTCGCTATTAACAAATATTTAGGTTTTATTTAGGATATTTACTTAAAAAAAACCAGAAACAAGATATATTAATTATAACATTTCGGTACCTTTTAAAAGTTTTACAGAATTAGGATAAGGGTTTTTTTATAGGTAATCGAATGCGATAACGAAATTTTGAAAAGTTATCAACTTCGGGATATATTTT
This sequence comes from Monosporascus ibericus, assembly GCA_004154915.1. Lineage (NCBI taxonomy): Eukaryota > Fungi > Ascomycota > Sordariomycetes > Xylariales > Monosporascus > Monosporascus ibericus. Next base: position 7,165 of record QJNU01000133.1, on the reverse strand, counting down.
AATCGTTTTTTAATATCAAATTTAAGTTTTTAATATTACATACCCAAGCTTAAAATGGGAGTACAAAGCGTTTAAGGAATATAATTAAAACGAAATCGATTACGATACCAAATGACGCTAAATTACTTAGGTTCTTAATCGTATATATTTTAAAGCGGTAATATATTTATATAACCGTACTTTTAAATACGTTTTATTTTAACAAACTTTATATAAGGTTTATTATACTCACTTAACGTATAAAAACAGTATTATAATATTTAATTCAAAGCTTTAAAAGGTTTAGCTTCGAACTTATAATTATATAGCTTATGTTATAACGATTACCATTATAAAGAAAAGAGATTTAAAAGTTAAATTTTAAAGCAGAAATAAATTTTCTCGGCGATGATCAAATAATAAATATTTACGAAATTTAGGACTTATTAATAAATAAGGTTATTACTATTCGAAACCCTTAATTTAATAAAAAGGTTACTTTTTCTAATAATATAAAAGAGCTTAAAGATAATTTATATTACGTTACCGAACACAAATTATAAAACTTATTTCAATAAATTATTATATCTAATTAAGTTAATAACCATTTTATATATATATAAGAAGGAAATAAAGATTTAAACGGAATAATTTAGTTACCGATTAAATCAAAGAGTTAACTTTATAATGGTATTAATATAATCAACGCGCGGGATAAGAAAAAATAAGCCTATTCGTAAAGGTTTAGTTACCTTATACGACGGTTATATTCGAACTATTTTCGTCTCTTAAACTATTATTACTCTTAACTTTTATTTTAATAATTGTTCTAATAGTTACGCCAACGGAAAAAATAAAGGAGACTTTAAACGTTTATTACGTTATTTAACTTAAAGTAAGGGTAAAAAATAAAAGCCTTTTACGGATTAAAAGCATAAGCTTCTCGTACCTCCCGTATCGAAAGTATAATTATTAATACGATCATAAAATCTAAAAGGCCACGTTTAACGTAAAACTAATACCCTATTTTATTAATACGAGCTATAATCGACCGGTAAATTGCGGAAGTTTAAGGAAAATAAAATTCCGAAATATATGTGATTTTAATCGGAAAGGCTTTTAATATATTAAGAATAAAAACGTTATTTAGGTCGTGAGGCCGAATAGGAGAAACCTACTGTTACCGCCGTAAGGATATAAAAATTTAAATATATACCCGTTGAGGAAATTATTTCGTAAAACCGATTTAATCTTTTAGTAAACTTATAAAAAAGATAAAATCTTAAAAAGTTATTAATTAATTATTTATTAAAAGGAAAAAGGTTTTAAAGTATATACAGGTATACGTTTATAAGTTTAATAAATATAATTAACTTTAAAGGTATAAGGCCTGTTTTAGCCTGTAAGGCGATTAATAACTTAAAAATGCTTTTAAGAATATATATATATATATTTACGTTAATTAAAAGGTTATCTTAAGCCTTAAGTATTATTACGGCTAAGTTTAATTTAAAACTTAACTAATATAACGTTATAAACGTTTTCGTTAACTTAAAGTCACCTTACGAAATATATTTAAAATCGTTTTTAAAATATTTGGAAGGTAATAACATATATTTATTTAAAAAGGTATCATACGGATTAAAGGAATTACCATTACTTTAGGAAAAGGATTTTACCAATACGCTTAAGGATTTAAAATTTAATCTCGTTTTCACGAACTATATTATTTCCTTCGTTAAAAGACATTTTTATTTTTTACGTTAACGATATAACCGTTACGTATAGCAAAGAAATATTAAAACATTATCCATTAACTAATTTAATAGATATAAAAACGATATACACTTATAAATAGCGAAGATTTAAAATAGTTCTTCGGAATTAAAATAATTAAAAATAAATCTATTAAAAACGTATGGTTATATTAATTCCATTTTATAAATAAACTCGTTAATTCAATTCTTAAAAAAGCTTAACTAATTTCTAAAAAAACTTAGAAAATTAAAGCTATATTATTGACGAATTTTAATCTGGCTTATCCAGGTTTAATTCACAAATATTTAAAAATTAATTTTATTTTAAATATTATAATTAATACGTAACATAACATATTTCTTATAATATCCCAATTCGCCCGTTTTAATATAAACCTTAATAACGTATATTATAAATTAATTAATCGGGCGATGTTATATTTAATCGGTAAATAGAATTTAATATATATATAAAATACCGTTTTTTCGCGGATAATTTAAGACATTAATAAGGCTTTTACTTTTACCTAATAAAATTATGCGAAAAAGTAATAAGATAATGGGCAAATAAATAAAACCTCGGAATTATTTTTATACTTAAAGCGGAATTATTAATTTTCCGTAACTTGAAAAAAAGGTTTTATTAAACTTTTAATTAATTAAAAAATTAAAAGTTAATTTAAATATAAAAGCGTAATATATTTAAACAGATAATTAATAAACGATATGGTTTATTAACGCTAACGTCGCCTTGTTATAAATAAAGTTATAATACGTTAATATATAAAATTATTAATTACAAAAGATAATAAAAAGGGATGTTATTAAACTAAATTATATATTTACAGATAATATATTAATTAACGGAGTAATTAAAGCCTTATAACGAAAAACCTTCAAGTATTTTAAAATGTAATTAAAATTCATAGATACTACCCAAACCCTGAATTAACGAAAAAAAGCTGTAAGGGTTATTTCAGACGAAGAATTAACTAATTAAAAAGATTTAATCGCCGGAGGAAAGGTGGAATGTATAGCTATGGCTTTAGGAAGTGATAAAGTGCGGTAATTAACGCCGTAAATGCTTCAAGGCGTTAAGGAGATGTGTCAGCTAGCTAGGGGGTGCGTAGCGCACTCATATACGGAAAGGCTCTACTGATCGGAGTATATTTATTCCGTAGCTAAGCTACTTCAGCGCTGTACGCGCGTTAGAGCACCTACAACCTAGCCTAATATAACAACACAACTGATGTCCCCTATATCTGACAGTAACCGAGGACATAGCTTAGGACCCCGCAGCCAAAGCCTCATATCTGGGCACGGCTTAGCCCATTACATTAACTTAATTAAAAGAATAACTTAAATAAGAATTAAACCAGGTAGTAAAAAGGTATAACAAATAAAACGATTTAAAGTTTATATTAATAATAATAAAAATTAAGCTTTTTAAAAATTACATTATATATTATATGTAGTTATTTTACTCCTTAGTTAAGAATCTATCTATTAAATATACTAGTTAATATAAAGCGAAGAAATTAACCCTTTAAAATCTATATATTATTATTGGCTATATATATAACCTGAACCTATAAGTTAATAACATTTATAGCGGCTAAAAAAAATAACAAAGTTATTAAAATAAAGATATATCTATTTTCTTAGAATATTAAATTCTTGTCAAATTCAAATGTGTATTTTAAAGCTTTTAATCTATTATTAACATTTAATGAATTAAGATAGAAGATTAGGTTAAAGTTTACTGCAAATAGTCTTAAATATTATATATTATTATTTTAAGTCATAAAACCTCATTATTACTATATTAAAAAACGTATATAATCCTAGTATATAAAAAAGTATATTTTTAAAGATCCCTTTAAAATACTAATAATTACGCGGGCTTAATTAAGGCGAATTATATATTAGAAAATAAAGTTCGTATTTTTCTATCCGACTTTCGCAAGTATAAAACAAATAATATTTAATTAAAACTATAGGTATAATTTTTGCTTTGATAATTTTTATTACTTTATCTCAGGGTACGGAAAAACGGAATTAAAAATTTATTACTTGATATTAAGCTTTATTTTTAAGATATTGTTATTTTAATAAAAGTTTTTATTAAAAACTTTCAATTAATACATTTAGCTCTTATAGCTACTTCTGAATTAAAAGCTCTAGCTACAACCTTAAAAATAAGGCCTGATCTTAATGAGATAATCTGATCGGGTGAACCAACTTTTTTAAAGTGGGTTACATCCTCTCGTCGTTCCATAGTAACCGTATAACTACACCCTCGCAGGGATTATTGCAGTTAATAGCATACAAGCCCCACGTTTTTAACGCCTTTTTCGCCTATTAGCTAAGGGTGCTTTTTATATCGTCAATATAAATTTGTATAGGTAATATATTTAACGTACTTCTAAAAAGGCCAATAAGAGATTAAAATCTTAACCCTTAAATAAAGAACTATTACGAATAATAGCGAAGATGTTACTTATAACGCTTTTGCTTTTTATTTTTCTTACGTTTTAATTTCCTTATAATAACAAATCCGAAACTCTTTTTTTATAAAACCGCCGTAAGCTTATAAACCTTACCGTTACCCGTGTTAAGCGTATGTAACTTATTACGTAATAGCCCTCCGTTAAAAAGGTCCGTTAAATACTTGAACGGAAAACGAAAAAAAAAACGTACGGGTTATTACCGGCGCTTTATTCGCGATAAAAAGATCGTCGTTCGCACGTTTCATAATATCGTTAACTAATCACACGAAACAATCGAACAATATAAGTTACTTTTAACGTTAAATATAGCTGGCGTTATTAAGGCCTTTAATATCTTTTGGCCATAAAAAGCATTTTCTCGTAATAACCGGGTTTCTTTAATAATTAAAAAAGTTCGACAAAATTTATTAATATCGGAAAATCGTTTAAAATTATTTTCCTTTTTATATTTCTAGCCTTAAATGGTATAATAGAGATACGGTTAATTTTACGATAAAGTCGTTAAGTTATAACCCTATTATTCGCTGCCGTTAATTAAAATTAAAGCTTAGCCTTAAAAACTAATTTAAAAGCTTATTTACGCCTAGTTTTTTTACCGACGAAACTTAAACTTGTACGAACGATAAATTTAAATATTAATTTATTATTTATAAATATGAAAAGTTTAATAATTTCGATTTTTTAATATTAAAAGTTATAATTAAATATTTTCAGTGTTTATATATAAAAACCGAAAAAGCCTTTATTCTATATAACTCTAAGATTATAGAAAAACTATTATAAAAGATATATTAATATTATCGTCCTTTTAATTGTTTAATCATAAAATAATAAACACTTTATGATAATTCTTTAACAAAATAACATTTACACTCTCGCGGCTTAAATTACGAAATATACGATTTGTCATTAATACGGAATGTTTTTAATAAAACAACTTATTAAAAACCTTAATTTTAATCTTTTTTTAAAAAAATTATAATTTTAAATAAAAGACTAATTACATTTTTATTATAATATGAATGATATAACTTTTTATAAGTTATATTCCGCGTTGTATAAAGCCTAAAAAGTAATACCCGAATCGTTATTTAAAAATATCGCGAAAAATATGCCCGACGGGTTAAAAAGGGTAAGCGAAAATGACGGTAATATTAACGGTTATTAATAAATGATTACTTAGGTTAAGTAGCTTTTACGCTAATTTGTATAGGAATTTACTTCGGGCTAGTTATTTAATAACGTTAAATTGTCAGAAAAAACCGGGGCGAGCATCGCACTAACTGTAATAATCCCTTCGAGGGTGTATATCCTCTCGAGATGGGTTTTTGTTTAAAGGGACCTACTTTGCCAGTTGCTCGACGTTTCTTTACTTTGTTACTATAATAATCTGTTTCTCTGGCCTTACGAACTTATGAAAATTAAAGTTGCAAGCTTTTTTTTAGATTATGCACATATATCCTATTTATGTATGGCAACCAAGAAAATGTCGGCAAGTTATTTAGGACCTATTTTACTTTACCGATAATAATATCCGGATGAATTATTTGGACAAAGTATTTACTTTCGGTTGCAAAAACGAATTCGCTTTTAGTAAAAACTTTCAGGAATTCCTTTTAGACACGTTTATTCTTTTTATTTACCGCCTCAATAAATTCTTTAATATAGCTTTTTTACTTTTTAATTTTATTCCCTTTCGTAATACCCGCCTTATATAACCCGTTCTAATCCCTGCTTCGTATGCCTTTAATTATATAATCCGGTTTGTCCTTAAGTAAAGGTTACTGTTTACTTATTTCCTTTTTGCGCGGCGTTGCGAAATTTAGCATATAATGCTTTAATTTCTTTTTTTACCTAATTAACTTAAATTTATCGGTCGTTTTTGCAGCTTTAAAGGCGTCTTACTTTTCCTATATTAATTTGTATTCTGCCTTGACGCCTCAGGTAGAGTATGGCTTAACACCGGCGGCAATAATCTAAAAGATAGGATTATTTACGTCCATTACCAGCGGCGCCGTTTCGTAATTAGCGTTAACAAGTACTAAACTAACGATTTAGTTAATTTCCTTAAGGGCGATAAACTCGTATATCAGCACGCCGGCCCAGGAATGGCTTACGATAATTAAAAAGTTTCGGATAAGAACCTTTTCGATTAAAAGGGAAAGCTTTAAAGTAACGTTCTCGGCTGACGGAGCCAGCGGCGACGATTCCGAGTTGCGATAGCCGGAACGGTCGTATATATAACTTCGTAACGGGGGAAGCAGCCGTACGACGGCTTGCCAATTAAAAACATCGTTCGTTACGCCCGAAATAAATAATACGACGGTTTTTTAGAGCTGCTAGGTTCTGGGCCGTACGTATAAAGAGCCAGTATGTAAGTGCCGATATTAACGAGGCGGTCGTTCGGAAGGAAAATTAAAGAAGTTATTATAAAGGGATAATTTTACGAATTCCTAAGTTTTATACGGAATATAAATATCAGGTAAAGTTCTGATAGGTTTGTTTGTAATATATATAAGTATTTGGTCGTTAAGCAGCTAATTCGGTTACGAATTATGGCGATATAATTACTGAAGTGGCAGAGTGATGGAGGGGCAGAGAGTCTATAGTTAGGGGGGGGCGAAGAGGATCGACAGTTGGTGCATACTTCGGCCTGCATACTTAGCGTTGCCGCATGGCCCCTTGCGCGCTTCGGCCTTACAGATCGGACCTAGATTGGTACTTCCCGAGGTCGGCGGTTGAAAACTTCGGCCTTATACAGTATTATCCGGATCTATGTCACGTAACATTCTGGATTATCAGAAAACCAGAATCTTGTCCCGACCGTGCTTCCAGGCTGGTAAGGTGTTGATTCGTAACATCCTAGTACATCTCCTCCTATTCATTATCCCTCGACACACTATATTCCCAGAGGACAAT